>JAACNH010000557.1:0-150079 GCA_019447015.1 Hymenochirus boettgeri
TTCAAATCGGAAGGACAAACGATTGGACAGGTCGGAAAATCACAACCGATCATGGAGGTGCTCTATGGACAACACGATCGGTTGCAGCTGCCTTTACTCCTGGCCGACCGGTCAAAGCCCTTGACCCTTGATTGTATAGTGTGTACCTAACTTAAGTTATGGACCATTCATTCCCAGGCGCGAGTTATTCTGTAGATATCAGCCATGTTGTAATTCAGTCTGAATATTTAGTTGGCTTACAATTAAAGACCAAGGACAGTTAAACTGCATGCCCATCCCTTCTAACAAAATGTAATGTTATGAAGCAACCCCCAAACCCCAGTTACATTGTACTCATGTTCATCAATAATGCTCCCAGGCTGAGGAATCCAACTTACAAACTCCACGATCCACCGCACGCAGCTCCCTTCTGCTTACCGGTAAGGCTGTCAGTCACTAACGTCCATGACCAATTGAGCCTTCACTGCGGTTCAGGGAGTGTTTCAGCAACAAAGGAGGCGGAGCAAGCAGTTGGATTCCTCAGCGTGGGAGCATTATTTAAGAACCAAGTACAACGCAACCATGGTTTTGGGGGGTGCTACGATATACAATTTTTGGAGAAGGGGTGGACATACCCTTTAAGACTTCCTTCTGAGCATAAAGATGGTTGTTAAAAATGTAAATCTAATTTGCAGCTTATTAAGGTGTATTGCAAACAATTATAAATTTCCATGGTAAACAGTGGGATCGTTGGTTTTAACCAAAAGTTTTTATTGGTCACTGTGAGCTCTTTATACAAGGAGGCAGATTGTGACTGTTTAGGTGAGATGACAAGCAAAACATCTCCAAGAACTAAACTTCAAGTCCAGTTGATCTAATTGAATACTACAGCTTTATTGGCGTCTTCCTTTGGGAGTCATCTATTATGAAGTGTGACTATCTGAACAATAAGTTAAAATCAGGAGTACTTGGTAAATCAGTTAGATCAACTGGACTTGGAAGTTTAGTTCTAGAAAGTTCTTGTCTATTAGCAGATTACAAATCATTTCGGGGAGAAAACCCGCAAGCTTGTACAGCCCCCCCCCAAAAAAGACAGCAAGGTAATTGGTAGACTACAGAAACCCTTTGCGCTTCAAACTCAGATGCCAGCTTCAAAGGCTAGTACCATGAAGCATACGTCTGGATTCTACAGTAAAAGGCATAATAGCCACATAGATCCTGTAAAATGCCCAAAGCTCCTGAATGTTCAGACATTTAACGGTTGATGCTTTAAGACGCATCCGTCTAACAGAAACAGTTTCGGCCATTGTGATAAGCCTTTACATGGAGGAACTGGAAACATAGGTTATCAACACCTTTAAGGGCATTGAACCCTTCCACGTTCAGGTACGTGGATGACACCTGATTTAGAATCCACTAGAAGGTGCAAGCCTTTACAGAACATATCAATGGGCCTTTGTCAAACGAAGTAGAAGAAAGAAAAAAAAAACAAGAATACCAACAGTGAAGGGGGAAGCAAGACAGGAGAAAGAACATGGCCATCCCATATGTAGGGGGGGGGTCAGAGAAATTAAGAATCTTTAAAGGGCATGTCCAGCCCTTTTTTCAACTTTTTATATATTATAGATATTGGTCCTTAAGCCCCAACCGCCATAATAGAATTCTTAGAAAGTGCCCCGATAGTTACTTACCTTCCCTCTATCCTCCCCGCCACTCTCCCGGCTCTCTGCTTGCACGGAAGCAGCAAGCGGGGCGGACCAGCAGCCGCGTCCCTTGGCTGAGAGGCAGCAATCAGGGACCGGCTGCCGGCTGCTCAGAACCGGAGGCTAGAGGGAAGGTAAGTAACTATCGGGGCACTTTCTAGAATTCTATTACAGCGTTGGGGCTGGGGACCAATATCTATGATATATACAGGGGATTTACACAGGGGGAGTATAGTATATAGTGATAGTATAGTATATCGTACAGTTGTATAGTACGTATGGATGTACAGTATAGTAATGGTATAGTTGTATAGTACAGTATATCTAGTATGGATAGTACAGTATGTATAGTACGGAGTAGTAGTATAGTATTTGAGGTAATAAGACATACGTCCATCCATGTCCAAACCATCTAGCAATCTCCTCTTTCCTTCCT
Source organism: Hymenochirus boettgeri (assembly GCA_019447015.1). Lineage (NCBI taxonomy): Eukaryota > Metazoa > Chordata > Amphibia > Anura > Pipidae > Hymenochirus > Hymenochirus boettgeri. The sequence continues at coordinate 2,119 of JAACNH010000557.1, forward strand.
GCCTTGTTGATCCAGAGGGAAGGCAAAAAAAAAACACCAAATTATGAAGGGGGAAAAAAGTCCTTCCTGACTCCAATGCAATGGGAAATTCCCTGGATCAACTCTACTTTATGTATCTTCAAGGGAGGGAGAAGAAAATGAGGGAGAGGGGGGGGGGGGGGGGAGGACACTATAAAGACGTAATGTGGGTAAAGAGAGGTAGTGCCAGTTTAGCTCACTGTTAAATCTATGTTTATGTAAATCCACATTGGTATTCACTGCATCGAGGAAAGTGTTTCAGTTAATCTGTTTAAAGACAATGTTAAAAATGTCTCTTAAAATGAAAAGACCTGGCAGGTTAGTATGATATCCTACCTAAATAATAGTTAAATGTGAGCAACAGCATTTACAATTTTGCAATACTGACTTGTTCAGGCAATGTATTAACATAGCGACAATCATCATTGAAAAACACTAGTGGTAAGTTGCACTACCTGCATTGTTCCATCATGTATTCCATTCCTAGCGACAATTATTACATTGGGAGCAACACATACACTATGTAATTGCACCTACTGCACTTGTTCCCAATGTATTAAACCATTAGCGACAATTAATTCATTGCAAAACAACTAGTGGTAAGTTGCAACCTACCTGCAATTGTTCCAGCAAGTATTAACCACTTAGCGACAATTATTCATTGCGAAAACACTAGTGTAAGTGCACCTACCTGCCTTGTTCCAGCAATGTATTAACCACTTAGCGACAATTAATTTCATTGCAAAAAACATAGTGGTAAGTTGCAACCTACTGCACTGTTCCAGCAATGTTTAACCACTAGCGACAATTAATTCATTGCGAAAACACTAGTGGAAGTTGCAACCTTTTGTGTGGCTTTAAAAACATTTGAAAAGGGTTTTTTTTGTGCAAGAATACCAGACATGGTACCAGTCGCTATATACATAGAGCATCAATACCTCGCTATATACATAGAGCATCATACCAGACATGGTACCAGTCGCTATATACATAGAGCATCAATACCAGACATGGTACCAGTCGCTATATACATATAGCATCAATACCAGACATGGTACCAGTCGCTATATACATATAGCATCAATACCAGACATGGTACCAGTCGCTATATACATATAGCATCAATGCCAGACATGGTACCAGTCGCTATATACTAGTACAATGCCAGAACATGTGTACCAGTCGCTATATACATAGCACCAATCCAGACCATGGTAACCAATCGCTATATACATATAGCACCAATGCCAACTGGTACCAGTCGCTATATACATATAGCATCTACTGCCACATGGTACCAGTAGCTATATACATAAAGAATTAATAACACATGGTACCAGTCCACCTATATATATATATATAAAGATGTGAACACATTTCAGCTATAGGGTTGAGATAATAGGAAGGTTATGTATGTAGTTTAATTTCCCTTATCACGGTATGCATGTTATGTAGTTTTATTTCCCTTATCACGGCATGCATGTTGTATGTATGTAATTTTATTTCCCTTATCACGGTATGCATGTTGTATGTATTTTTATTTCCGTTATCACAGTATGCATGTTGTATGTATTTTTATTTCCGTTATCACAGTATGCATGTTGTATGTATGTAGATTTATTTCCCTTATCACGGTATTTGTGTATGTAGTTTTATTTCCCTTATCACGGTATGTATGTGTATGTAGTTTTATTCCCCTTATCACGGTATGTATGTGTGTATGCATGTATGTAGTTTTATTTCCCTTATCACGGTACGCATGTTGTATGTATGTAGTTTTATTTCCCTTATCATGGTATGTATGTTGTATGTATGTATTTTTATTTCCCTTATCACGGTATGCATGTTGTATGTATGTATTTTTCTTTCCCTTATCACGGTATGCATGTTGTATGTATGTATTTTTATTTCCCTTATCACGGTATGCATGTTGTATGTATGTAGGTAGTTTTATTTCCGTTATCACGGTATGCATGTTGTATGTATGTATTTATTTCCCTTACACGGTATGTATGTGTATGTATTTTATTTTCCCTTATCACGGTAATGTTGTATGCAGTATGTAGTTTTTATTTCCCTTACACGGTCGCATGTTGTATGATGTAGTTTTATTTCCCTTATCACGATTGCAGTTGTAGTATGTAGTAGTTTTATTTCCGTTATCACGGTATGCATGTTTATGTATGTATATTATTTCCCTTATCATGGTATGTATGTGTTGTTAGTTTTTTTTCCCTTATCACAGGTATGTATGTGTGTTTGCATGTATGTAGTTTTATTTCCCTATCAGGTACGTATGTTGTATGTATGTAGTTTTATTTCCCTTATCACGGTATGTATGTGTGTTTGCATGTATGTAGTTTTATTTCCCTTATCAAGGTACGTATGTTGTATGTATGTAGTTTTATTTCCCTTATCACGGTATGTATGTGTGTTTGCATGTAGTTTTATTTCCCTTATCACGTATTTGTGTGTTTGCATGTATGTAGTTTTATTTCCTATCAAGGTACGTATGTTGTATGATGTAGTTTTATTTCCCTTATCACGTGTGTATGTGTGTTTGCATGTAGTATTTTTTATTTCCCTATCAAGGTACTTATGTTGTATGTATGTATTTTATTCCCTTATCACGGTATGTTATGTGTTTTGCATGTAGTAGTTTTTTTCCCATCAGTACGTATGTGTATGTATGAGTTTTATTTCCCTTATCACGGTATGTAGTGTGTTTGCTGTATGTAGTTTTATTTCCCTTATCACGGTAGTATGGGTGTTTGCATGTATGTAGTTTTTATTTCCCTTATCACGGTATGTATGTGTGTTTGCATGTATGTAGTTTTATTTCCCTTATCAAGGTACGTTGTTTGTATTTATATGTATTTTTATTTCCCTTATCAAGGTACGTATGTTGTATGTATTTTAGTTTATTCCTTATCAAGGTACGTATGTTGTATGTATGTAGTTTTATTTTCCCTTATCACGGTATGTATGTGTGTTGATTATGTTTTTTTCCCTTATCAAGTAGTATTTTGTATGTATGTAGTTTTATTTCCTTATCAAGGTACGTATGTTGTATGTATGTAGTTTTATTTCCCTTATCAAGGTACGTATGTTGTATTGTTGTAGTTTTATTTCCCTATCAAGGTACGTATGTTGTATGTATGTAGTTTTATTTCCCTTATCAAGGTACGTATGTTGATGTAGAGTTTTATTTCCCTATCAGTATGTTGTTGTTGATGTAGTAGTTTTATTTCCCTTATCAAGGTACGTATGTTGTATGTATGTAGTTTTATTTCCCTTATCAAGGTACGTATGTTGTATGTAGGTATTTTATTTCCCTTATCAAGGTACGTATGTTGTATGTATGTAGTTTTATTTCCCTTATCAAGGTACGTATGTTGTATGTATGTAGTTTTATTTCCCTTATCAAGGTACGTATGTTTTAGTAGAGTAGTTTTTATTTCCCTTATCAAGGTACGTTTTGTATGTATGTAGTTTTATTTCCCTTATCAAGGTACTATGTTTTGTATGTGTTTTATTCCCTTATCAAGGTACGTATGTTGTAGTGTATGTAGTTTTATTTCCCTTATCAAGTCGTATGTTGTATGTATTTAGTTTTATCCCTTATCAAGGTACGTATGTTGTATGTATGTAGTTTTATTTCCCTTATCACGGTGGATTAACCTCCTGGCGTCTCCCTTGTATTTAGGGCCGAAGATAAAACCGGGAACAAGAACAACTCCCCTCCAGCTCCCATTCCGACTCCTGGATCAATTATCTTTGAGGCCTTGTAAAGGCCTTGAAGCCGCGGGTTCTCCTGTGAAGTCTGGCGCTCACCCTCTGAGGTTGACGGTTTAAGAATTTACTCCAGGCCGGGGATCCTGATCTTCCCACGAAACCTCCGATTCTGACGATCGCAATACTGGGCACGTTTTTCCATCCATCTCGGGCCCTTGGTTATACAGAATGATAACGACGAGGCCTATTGAACACCCTAGATCACAACAGCCTAAAGACACAGCATTAAAATGGAAAATGCGGCACATGCGCATTTCTTCACTTCCGCGCTCTGGACTACAAGTTTAGCAGCCATTGGCGGGAATTGCCGTCCACCATCTTTAGAGTCCGCCCCTTTTTAACTTGCTGACCAATTGCAACATGGATTCCAAATGAACCGTAATATGTTTAATCGGACCCCTCCCCCAGCACCAACCCAGTGCGCATGCGGGTTTTCGTCAGTAGGACAGGACGCCCAGACGGCTGCGTCACACCAATCGGTGGGCAGAATTTACACCTCAGCCCCTGTACATTTGTCCAGTGGACCCTGTACAGTCTTCTTTCGTCTATATAAGCGGAGTGCACAGCCTTATCCTCTCAGAAGCGCTGTGAGCGCCGGCGGTGGTGGTTCCTGGAGGAGGGTCACTGCTGGTGGGAGCTCGGTGCCGAGTGTAACACAGAGGAGCAGTTCACGTAACGCGCGCGGAAACATCACATTGCAACCATGCACGGGGCGCCCACTGGGGACAGCGCGCCTGCCCGCCCGCACCATCAAAGGGTCCAGTTCGGGGTCTTGGGGCCTGACGAGTTGGTAAGCGGGGCGGGGGCAGGACTGTGGGGGGCGGGGACTTACCCGAAGTGGCGAGTAGAAAGGAAGTTGTGTGTGTGGGAGAGCGGACTCTGTACCTTTGTAGATATACTAATACACGATCAATATCCTGTTATAATGAATAGGGATGTACAAATCACTGAATGAATAATGACCCATATCATGGCTATTGCCCTGTCCCTTTAAATCATTTTGCTGCCTCCCTCCTTCCAGGTTAACATTGTTAGTGTGTGATGTGCCATGTAAACTCTATGGCCTCCTTCCTTTCATTACTCTTCATTATATCAATCTACTCAACACATATGGCGGTATTGTTCATTGGCCTTTATACGCGCCATCATTCTATTGGTCCTTTATATACTACGCCATCATTCTATTGGTCCTTTATATACTACGCCATCATTCTATTGGTCCTTTATATACTACGCCATCATTCTATTGGTCCTTTATATACTACGCCATCATTCTATTGGTCCTTTATATACTGTGCCATCATTCTATTGGTCCTTTATATACTGCGCCATCATCTATTGGTCCTTTATATGCTACGCCATCATTCTATTGGTCCTTTATTAGCCGCCATCATTCTATGGTCCTTTATTACTGCGCCATCATTCTATGGGTCCTTTATATACGACGCCATCATTCTATGGTCTTTAATACTGTGCATCATTCTATTGGTCCTTTATATGCTACGCCATCATTCTATTGGTCCTTTATATACTGCGCCATCATCTATTGGTCCTTTATAACTACGCCTCATTCTTGTCTTTTATCTACGCCATCATTCTATTGGTCCTTTATATACTCACGCCATCATTCTATTGGTCCTTTATATACTACGCCATCACTATCATGTCCTTTATATATAACTGTGCCATCATTCTATTGGCCTTTATATACTGCGCCATCATTCTATTGGTCCTTATATCTACGCCATCATTCTTGGTCCTTTATATACTGTGCCATCATTCTATTGGTCCTTTATATACTGCGCCATCATTCTATTGGTCCTTTATATACTACGCCATCATTCTATTGGTCCTTTATATACTACGCCATCATTCTATTGGTCCTTTATATACCTACGCCATCATTCTATTGGGCCTTTATATACTGCGCCATCATTCTATTGGTCCTTTATATACTACGCCATCATTCTATTGGTCTTTATATACTGTGCCATCATTCTATTGGTCCTTTATATACTGCCCATCATTCTATTGGTCCTTTAATGCTACGCCATCATTCTATTGGTCCTTTATATACGTACGCCATCATTCTATTGGTCCTTTATACTACGACGCCATCATTTCATTGGTCCTTTATATACTACCACCATCATTCTATTGGTCCTTTATATACGCCATCATTCTATTGGTCTTTATATACTGCGCCATCATTCTATTGGTCCTTTATATGCTACGCCATCATTCTATTGGTCCTTTATATACTACGCCATCATTCTATTGGTCCTTTATATACTGTGCCATCATTCTATTGGTCCTTTATATACTGCGCCATCATTCTATTGGTCCTTTATATGCTACGCCATCATTCTATTGGTCCTTTATATCTCGCCATCATTCTATTGGTCCTTTATATACTGTGCCATCATTCTATTGGTCCTTTATAGCTCGCCATCTTTATGGGTCCTTTATATACTCGCATCATTCTATTGGTCCTTTATATACTGCGCCATCATTCTATTGGTCCTTTATATGCTATGCCATCATTCTATTGGGCCTTTATATACTACGCCATCATTCTATTGGTCCTTTATATACTGCGCCATCATTCTATTGGTCCTTTATATGCTATGCCATCATTCTATTGGGCCTTTATATACTGTGCCATCATTCTATTGGTCCTTTATATACTACGCCATCATGCGATTGGTCCTTTATATACTGTGCCATTATTCGATTGGTCCTTTATATACTGTGCCATTATTCGATTGGTCCTTCATGTACTACGCCATCATTCTATTGGTCATTTGTATACTATGCCATCATTCTATTGGTCATTTGTATACTATGCCATCATTCTATTGGTCATTTGTATACTATGCCATCATTCTATTGGTCATTTGTATACTCTGCCATCATTCTATTAGTCATTTGTATACTCTGCCATCATTCTATTAGTCCTTCATGTACTACGCCATCATTCTATTGGTCATTTGAATGCTATGCCATCATTCTATTGGTCCTTCATGTACTACTCCATCATTGTATTGGTCATTTGAATACTACGCCATCATTCTATTGGTTCTTCATGTGCTACACCATTCGTATACTACACCATCATCCTATTGGTCCTTCGTATACTACGCCATCATTCTACTGGTTCTTCGTATACTACGCTGTCATTAAGGTTGAATAAATACATACATCCATCAAGTCCAAACTTTTCACCCTCCTTTTTAACCCTACCTAACAGTTGATCCAGAGGAAGGCAAAAAACTCAGCTAGAAAAGGGGAAAAATTCCTTTCTGACTCCAAATGGCAATCGGAAAGTATCCCTGGATAAACCAGAACTTCAGTATGTGTATTAATACCAGTAATTCCCAATATTTAGTTTTAGAAACTTATCGGCTGTAAAGAAATCTTTCCTAACCTGAAGATGAAACTTCTTTTCTTCCAACCTTAAAGGATGTCCACGTGTCCTCTGATATGACCGATTAGTGAACAATGCACCAGAGAGTTCATTGTATGGCCCATTAATATATTTGTATAAGGTTATCATATCCCCACGCAAACGTCGCTTCTCCAATGTAAACAGCCCTAACTTGTCTAATCTGCCTGCATATTCAAGCCCCTCCATTCCCCTTATTAATTTAATTGCCCTTCTCTGAACTGCTTCCATTTCCAAGATGTCCTTTTTGTATGTGGGATTCCAAAACTGCACCGCATATTCCAAATGAGGCCTTACCAGTGCCTTGTAAAGAGGGAGAATAATATTTTTCTCTCTTGAATCTATTCCCCTTTTTATACAAGACAACATCTTGCTAGCTCTAGCTGTTGCTACCTGGCATTGTTTGCTACAGCTAAGTCTGTTATCTACCAGAACCCCCAAATCTTTTTCCAGTCGAGATACACTGAATATTCAGGCAGATTAGACAAGTTAGGGCTGTGTACATTGGAGAAGTGACGTTTGTGTCGGGATATGATAACCTTATACAAATATATTAACTCTCTGGTGCATTGTTCACTAATAGGTCCTATCAGAGGACTCGTGGACATCCTTTAAGGTTGGAAGAAAAGAAGTTTAATTTTCAGGTTAGGGAAGGTTTCTTTAGAGTGAGAATGGTGACACTGTGGAACAGTGGTAATGGCAAGTTCATCAAATAGCTTTAAAAAAAGGCCTGGATAAGTTCCTAAAACTAAATAATATTGAGAATTACTGGTATTAATGCATATAGATCTGGTTGATCCAGGGATACTTTCCAATTGCCGTTTGGAGTCAGGAAGGATTTTTCCCCCCTTTTTAGCTGGGGTTTTTTGCCTTCTTCTGGATCAAGTGTTAGGTAGGGTTAAAAGGGTGAATAGGTTGGACATGATGGACGTATTTCTTTATTCAACCTTAATTACTATGTTACTTAACACAGAGTTATTACTGCTCAGTCATGTGAATTGTTCAGCCACATTTCTGCTCTACCATTAACATTATACTTTTAGTTTAAAGGTATTCGTTCTTATTCTTCTATATTCCATGTAGGCTTGAATTTGTTTCCAAGAGGAGTTTTCTGGAGAAATTATTGACTAGGAATTTTGTGTCTACCATGTTATAGCTACTGGTTTTCTTGCCTAATACACTAAATTCATATGTATTCCGATCAGAGGTAACTATCAGTTATTGTGCTGGACCCTGAAAGCTGTTTCACTTAAAAGCTCATGTCAGTCTTTGCTATCTCCTACTAGACCAAGAACTTTTAATTTATTTATTTTTACTTAAATTCATATTTTTACATGTGTTGAATGTGTTGTCCATCACAGGGTGCTTTGGGAGCGGATTACAAGCTCTCTATTACTCAATCTGCTGTGTACAGTTTAGAACTTGCCAAGTATTCCCAATATTACAGACGGGGAAATAAATCGAAGTGCACGAAGTGACTTTCTGTATTTTTACAGAAGCGGATGTCTGTGACTGAAGGTGGTATTAAATACCCTGAAACTACTGAAGGAGGCCGCCCCAAACTGGGAGGGTTAATGGATCCTCGTCAGGGCGTCATTGAGAGGACTGGGAGATGCCAGACGTGTGCAGGTATGTGGTACTTACGGTTGGAAAGCTAAATCTTACAGGCAATGCCGTTGTAGCACTGAACACAAAGAAAGATGTCAGACATAGGGGGGAAGGGTTCTGGGGTGGAAAGAGGTATAAAGCAGAAGTTAATGACAAGGTGCTTACACCTTATAAAACGGCTTTGATGGCTATGAGCAGGAGTACAAACCATTGAGTGTCACCACAATAAAGAACAAACTGCAGGATCTTGGCAGCTGGATACTGAAAGGTTAGGGAGGGGGAGACGTGTTATTCAGATTGCTTTGTGCCTCTGTTTTCTTTATCCTCCAATTGTTCGTTGCAGGTAACATGACGGAGTGTCCTGGTCACTTTGGGCACATTGAACTGGCTAAACCAGTGTTCCATGTTGGGTTTCTTGTCAAGACCATGAAGATTTTGAGATGCGTTTGCTTTTTCTGCTCCAAACTGTTGGTTGATGCGGTAGGTGATAATTAGCGGTCCATGATGAGGGGCTTTCCATGTAGTAAGGCTAATGCTGCTCATCGCTTTGATGGGGACTTTTCTTCTTACAGAACAATCCAAAGATTAAGGACATTCTTGTGAAATCCAAAGGGCAGCCTAAAAAGAGACTGACTCATGTCTATGAACTCTGCAAAGGAAAGAACATTTGTGAGGGGGGAGAGGAGATGGACAACAAGTTTGGTGTGGAGCAGACAGAGGGTGATGAGGACATACAGAAGGAGAAGGTGAGATGACCGTCCCATAGGTAGAGCTAATCATCCTTTTTGGACCGATTAATATCAACATAGATTTCTCTGTTCTTTAGGGTCACGGTGGCTGTGGCCGGTACCAGCCAAGGATTCGCCGTACAGGATTAGAACTCTATGCAGAATGGAAACACGTCAATGAGGATTCCCAGGAGAAAAAGATTTTACTGAGCCCGGAACGTGTTCACGAGATCTTTAAGCGAATAACAGATGAGGAATGTTATATTCTGGGCATGGAACCTAGATATGCTCGCCCTGAATGGCTCATTGTCACAGTTCTGCCAGTGCCGCCTCTTTCTGTGCGGCCTGCAGTTGTCATGCAAGGCTCTGCCCGAAATCAGGTGAATGAATAGCTACAAGATTGGAGTGAAATGTTTTACATCGTTACATAGTATTGGAGGTTATATAAAGACATACGTCCATCTAGTCCAACCTTTATACCCTACCCATAATGTCTGTATAACAGTTACAAGGACGATAGCCTATAAATTGTTTTATATCATTTATTAAAAGTTGACCGAAATAGTGCATAAAAAATATAAAGAAAAACGAAATTACTGAACATAAAATGGTAACACACAGGTGAGGGTAAGAAATGGATAAAAGGGTGGAAAGGTCCATGAGCCGAGTCCAGAACTTGTTAATCCAGATATGGGAAAAGTCCAAATAATAGTTCCTGGTCTAAGCCAATACGGTCCGTCCTGTTGGCTAGATGTTATTGAAGATCTTATGAGTAACTCCCTTCTATTGTTGGGTATCTCCTTATCTACCTCTGACACAGGGTGGTACCCAAGCTTCTTTAGCCAATCACCTAAAGGTGTAGGTTGGGCTCAGGGTCTGTCCAAAACTTACCCTAGTATGGGCCACTCAAAAAACTAACAATGCTGTCAGTACCCATACCTTGGAAAATAAACAACTTACATTTATACCCCAATATTAATCACCCACATGAATTTACAAAACTAACAAGACCAAACATAAGACAGCAACAATATGTACATTGGGATAATGGTTTAAGGGGCATGTCCACCCTTATAATAAACTTTTACCATATAATAGAAAGCCTTCCCCCAGCCCCAACCGCTATAAAATAAATTTAAGAAAGTGCCCCGATCTTTACTTACCTTCCCTCTCTCCTCCGACGCCCGGCCTTCTGCTTGCAAGACTGCAAGCAGGGGGCAGGACCAGCAGCAGCGTCCGTGATTGGCTGAGAGGCAGCCAATCACGGATGCGGCTGCCGGCTTCTCAGAATGCACGGGGGAGAGAGGGAAGGTAAGTAGAGTTCGGGGGTCTTAAAATTACTTTTTTGCGGTTGGGGCTGGGGAAGATATTCTATTATATATGGTTTTATGGTAGGGGGAGGGATCGCAAAACAAGTTTGAAGGGGTGGCAAGGGCTGCCTGCGCATTCCAAACTTCTCCCGCGGGGATACAGGAGGCAGGGTCCTATATGGACCTGTTTATTCCCTCCTGGTGGGCAGTTTTTTTGGGGCTTTTTGGGGGACTACAACAGGAGAACCTATGGAGCTGGGATGTGAGTAAGATTTTTATATGACACTACATGGTGGGGCCATTAACTACTGTTGGGGGGGGAGGGGGGGAATTATCGTTTTTGGGGGTGGACATGCCCTTTAAAGTGGGTTTCTGGAATACGCTAAAGCCTAGAGATATGGTGTTTGGGTTCCATGGAATTCTCCCATCCACTAGAGTCCATATTGGATGGTATCCTTATGGTAGTTAACACCCACAAGGCAAGTTATGGCGATTATTAAAACCTTGTGTTATATTCTCTCCCAGGGTTAAAACAGAGGTCAAATTGCCCACCTTATCAGACCACATGCTGATAGGAGGGTCAAGTCTAGCAGAGGTGTATGTATATTACAGGGACTTCACACCTTGCCCCTTTGAAGTCAGACCTTGTGCTAGGTCAGCTAAGTCAACACCAAATGGGAATAGCTATGGGAAAGAAAGCTCAGAGCGTACACTGATCAAACATGAATTTAACCCTGTGATACCCCTGTGCGAAATTCCATCAACCAGGTGGTACAGCTGAGATATGGAGAGGACGGCCTTGCAGGGAGGGTGTAGAGTTCCAGAACTTGGCACGCCTGAAACATCGCACAAAGCATTTGAGAAAAAGTGAGTTATAATACAGACCCAGTTCCAGGTCATCGTAATTCACGTTGATTTCCTCCGGATATTGTAAATTTAAAGTGAGTTATTAATACAGACCCAGTTCCAGGTCATCTATATTCACGATTGATTTCTCGATATTGTAAATTTAAAGTGAGTTATTAATACAGACCCAGTTCCAGGTCATCGTATATTCACGTTGATTTCTCCGGATATTGTAAATTTAAAGTGAGTTATTAATACAGACCCAGTTCCAGGTCATCATATATTCACGTTGATTTCTCCAGATATTGTAAATTTAAAGTGAGTTATTAATACAGACCCAGTTCCAGGTCATCGTATATTCACGTTGATTTCTCTGGATATTGTAAATTTAAAGTGAGTTATTAATACAGACCCAGTTCCAGGTCATCGTATATTCACGTTGATTTCTCGGATATTGTAAATTTAAAGTGAGTTATTAATACGACCCAGTTCCAGGTCATCGTATATTCACGTTGATTTTCCGGATATTGTAAATTTAAAGTGAGTTATTAATACAGACCCAGTTCCAGGTCATCGTATATTCACGTTGATTCTCTGGATATTGTAAATTTAAAGTGAGTTTAATACAGACCCAGTTCCAGGTCATCATATATTCCGTTGATTTCTCGGATATTGTAAATTAAAGTGAGTTATTAATACAGACCCAGTTCAGGTCATCGTATATTCCATGATTTCTCTGGATATTGTAAATTTAAAGTGAGTTATTAATACAGACCCAGTTCCAGGTCATCATATTCACGTTGATTTCTCCGGATATTGTAAATTTAAAGTGAGTTATTAATACAGACCCAGTTCCAGGTCATCATATTCACATTGATTTCTCCGGATATTGTAAATTTAAAGTGAGTGAGTATTAATACAGACCCAGTTCCAGGTCATCATATATTAATTGATTTTCCGGATATTGTAAATTTAAAGTGAGTTATTAATACAGACCCAGTTCAGGTCATCGTATATTCATTGATTTCTCCGGATATTGTAAATTTAAAGTGAGGTATTAATACAGACCCAGTTCCAGGTCATCGTAATTCACATGATTTCTCCGGATATTGTAAATTTAAAGTGCATTTATTAATACAGACCCAGTTCCAGGTCATCGTATATTCATGTTGATTTCTCTGGATATTGTAAATTTAAAGTGAGTTATTAATACAGACCCAGTTCCAGGTCATCGTATATTCACGTTGCAAATTTAGACATGAAATTTCATATTGAAATGAATAATGGTGACACCATTATTATCTAGAGCAAACTTACACAACATATGGTTTCTGAATTCTTTACTTCACTTGTGTTTCCCTGTGTGTTACCCTGTGACATACTGACTTCTTCTTAGATGTTCAATTAATGTGCATAGTAAAGAAAGAACCCCCCCCCCATTGGCCCCTGTTAGTTTACAGCAATCAATGTAATGAATTTTGCATGAGCGCGAAAGACTATCAGGGTTATTCAATAAAAGTTCTTATCGTTTAAAATGGTGCAAATTTTGCCCCAACCAATCAGATGTTATTTAACATTTGAAAGCTAACTACTGATTGGTTGGGGCAAGATTAGCACCATTTTAAGCAATGAGAACTTTTGTTGAATCTCCCTGTATATATGTTATAGCAGATAACATTTATCTTTGGGTTTGGTACACACAAGCAGATTTCTTTGGCCAAACCAACCGTTCTTTCCATTTACAAACGCTGAATAAAGAAACACTACCGTGTGCATTTTCTATGCTGTATGTATGTGGATAGATAGCGGGGGATCAGAATTAAATATTAAATGTGCGGATTTTCTTTCATGGCAGATTTAAATTTGATTACACCAATGAGCGAGCTTTGAGACGGACACTACAGGAGGATGTTGTGAAGGAGATTCTCAGCAATGCTCATATTCAGAATGAACTGGAGAAGGAGTTCGATAAGATGAGGGAGGACAGAGAGGTCCTGAGAGTCATATTCCCTACAGGAGACAGCAAGGTATGTGTATTCCAAATGGTTCTAAATGCGAGGAACGCAGGTTATGTTCTCGTAATGTTTGCTTGGGAGAGTTAAAGGGCGAGTCCAGCCCCAAAATGAAAACTTACATACAGGTAAATCACCCCCCAAAACCCTAAACGGTAATAGTTTGAAATGTGAAAGGTGTAAGTCTAACCTGAAATCCTGCACAATGTCCTGTTTCCCCTGTTTCTGCTTCCTGGTTCTTCCAGTTAGTAACTGTCAGTTAGGGATTTGACAGTTGACATCACAGCCAATGACTGAATGTGAATCCCCTGTCTGCCTCTTCTGAGCATGCCCAGGCTCAGTACAGGCTCAGTACAGGTTTCTAAATTGCTCAGTTTCCATGAGGCATCCAGAAGCATAGCAGGCATACAGTAATGAATTCATAGGACAAACTATGATATATCAACATATTATAAAGAGGCCGTTCTTTCTAAAAGACGTTCTTATGAGGGTGGAGTTGTCCTTTAAAGGGTGTCTACCGGGAAAATCACTTTTTGCTACAGGACTCTATTCTATGCGCATAACGTCTGTCAGGACGCGGCAGAGGAGCGAGAGACCGGGTGAGCTCTGTAACTTCCGGTTTTATTGAAGGACGGGAACTTGGCTCCTACCTCCTGTTCCTCAATAAAACCGGATAGCACAAAGTGCTTTTCCCAGTAGAGATTCCTTTTAAGAATGGTGACTTTAGCTCAGTGGGATTAAGAGTTTTCTTGTTTCTCAGGTCGTTCTCCCCTGTAATCTGCTGAGAATGATTTGGAACGCTCAGAAAATATTCCACATTAACACTCGAATGCCTACAGATCTTCATCCAATTAAAGTTCTAGATGGTAAGAGAAGTATTATTGTGTGTTGTGCTCTCACGGGACGTATTTGTCTTTCTACTTCATCCAATTAAAGTTCTAGATGGTACAGTACTATGTTACTATGTAACTGTTATACAGACATTATGGGTAGGGTATAAAGGTCGGACTAGATGGACGTATGTCTTTATTCAACCTCCAGTACTATGTTACTATGTAACTGTTATACAGATTCTTTGTGCTTCTTTTCCGTAAATGTCAGTCACAGATCAGTTTGTGGGTACCCAGTATAAAGGTAGGTACTACATTTGTAATGAACTCTTGATTGGGTTTAACTATGGACCCCTGGTTCTCTTTACTGGGTACCCACAAAATCTAGAATATCGACCCATGTGTATGGGGCTTTGCTTATTTTCATACAGTTATATGCATTTGGTGTGGGCGGTTGCCAGTACTTTGCGTTCACTCTTCCTATTAAATCTTTTCACATGGCTGCTCTTGACGATGCCGTCACCTGGTCTCAGACGTCCTGACAATAGTTCATGAGTGGCCTCTGGGAAAACCATCCTCTTGTGATAGATTTGCCCCATAACAATGTATCTGCCACCTATATAAAGACACAAAATCAGTAATGCTCATAACAGGATGTGGCCCCAAGGTTAAAAGAGCATTTAGATCATTAACTGCTGCATGATGATTACATGGACGTATACAACCAATACTATGTTACTATGTAACTGTTATACAGACATTATGGGTAGGGTATAAAGGTTGGACTAGATGGACGTATGTCTTTATACAACCTCCAATACTATGTTACTATGTAACTGTTATACAGACATTATGGGTAGGGTATAAAGGTCGGACTAGATGGACGTATGTCTTTATACAACCTCCAATACTATGTTACTGTGTAACTGTTATACAGACATTATGGGTAGGGTATAAAGGTTGGACTAGATGGACGTATGTCTTTATACAACCTCCAACTATGCATGACTGCTTAGCAGGTCCATGTAGACTGTTATACAGACATTATTGGTAGGGTATAAAGGTTGGACTAGATGGACGTATGTCTTTATAGCCTTTGAATGTAACAGCTGTGGTGGTGGAAATTAAATAAAAATTTTGTTACCAGATTTTATTCAGGATCATGTAGGAATTAATCTCATAAGAATATTAAGAACTAATCATCCTGTTTTAATGAGGAACGGATCTTGTTAGATGGGACATAAGAATTTGGACTGTAGTTTTCAGTAAAAATGTGTCCTTGGAGTTTTTTTGAAAGCTTTTGATGCTGTGCCACAAAGAGGATTAAGGTGTAAATGGAGGTTTATTGGACTTAAAACTCGGATTTGTAGACAGAGAATAGTTTGAAATACAAATACATTTATATTCTCTATGACATATTGTTAATTGGAAACAGAGAATATTGCCACAAACTTTAGTCCTGAGCCTTGTTAATAACCATGCTTATTATGACATCAATCCCCTTTGGGTAAAGTAACCCTTCCTTATGGTCCCTTTCATCCTTCCCCCCCATTAGATGTTAATTAAACATTCTCCGTGTCCAATATAATAAAGTTGGAGGCCTCACCAGCCATTGTACAAGCTGCAGAGATGCATTCTCTTAACAGTGATTGCCAATGACTTAGAGAGAAAAAAAAACATAAGTGACTAGTTTCAAGGTGTCTCTGTGATATTGTGATAAAACTGCCACCATGATTTTACAATGTTCTCTTATAATACAAATGAAAAGATTTATCATAATCCACAAAGCTCAGAGCAGGGGCAGAGGTAAATGTTATAACAATTATTTAAACATTCTTTGTCATTTGCAGTGTCCATAGAATGATGTTTGGACAGTCTTTAATTGTGCATTTTGGAGCTTTTGGTCCCAGTGGGAGCTGGCTGGGATTCATTGTTGGTAAAAGTTCATGAAGCCGACCAATTCAGCTTTATCACAGGGTGTTTGAAATGTCTTTATCTCTGGCGGGGCTGACCAGATATCTCTATGTCAAACAGTGACACATAAATTGGGACTTTTCAAAAAAAAAATGAATACAAAAAGACTGAGCCGTAGCACCAGCCGACATGTATGTCTTTATACAACCTCCAATACTATGTTACTATGTAACTGTTATACAGACATTATGGGTAGGGTATAAAGGTTGGACTAGATGGACGTATGCAAAAGAGGAAGATGATGATTTTTTGCTTATATTTGTTTCCCTTTCATTTCTCCCCAGCAACCGGCATGTTCTTTGGTAGTGCGCCCAGTCCCATGGGGGGAATGTCCCCTGCCATGACACCTTGGAACCAGGGAGCTACCCCAGCATATGGAGCCTGGTCCCCAAGCATTGGTAAGTCTTGTGCATCCACCGGGTGTTTTCTCATTTTGGTCCTAGTCCGACCGTTAATTATAACTTTCCTAACCACATAATGTCTGTATGAACACCTTACTTAGTAATCATAGTATTGGAGGTTATATAAAGACATACGTCCATCTAGTCACGCAGCAACTCATATACCACCTACCCATAATGTTTGACAGTATAAACAGTACATTGAGCTCTAGTACCATAGTATGGTAGGAGTATAAAGGAGCAACATACGTCCAGTCTAGGTCCGACCTCCCCGTTTAACCTACCATAATGTCTTTCCAACACGTTAGGCCTTGTAGACAACAGTATTGGAGGTTGTATAAAGCAACCGAACACAGTCACCTAGTCCAACCTTTATACCCTACCCATAATGTCTGTATAACAGTTACATAGTAACATAGTATTGGAGGTTGTATAAAGACAACATCTCATCTAGTCCAACCTTTATACCCTACCCATAATGTCTGTATAACAGTTACATGTAAACTAGATTGGAGGTTGTATATAAGACATACGTCCATCTAGTCAACCTTTATACCCTACCCATAATGTCTGTATAACAGTACTAGTAACACTAGTATTGGAGGTTGTATAAGACACTACATCCATCTAGTCCAACCTTTATACCCTACCCATATGTCTGTATAAACAGTTACATAGTAACATAGTATGGAGGTTGTATAAAGACATACGTCCATCTAGTCCAACCTTACCCTACCCATAAGTCTGGTATAACAGTTTACAGTAACATAGTATTGGAGGTTGTATAAAGACATAGTCCATCTAGTCCAACCTTTATACCCTACCCATAAGTCTCGTATAACAGTTACACAGTAACATAGTATTGGAGGTTGTATAAAGAAAAAATCCATCTAGTCCAACCTTTATACCCTACCCATAATGTCTGTATACAGTTACAATAACATAGTATTGTGAGGTTGTATAAAACAGTATCAGCCTCTAGCTCCAACAACCTTTATACCCTACCCATAATGTCTGTTATAACAGTAACATAGTAACATAGTATGGAGGTTGTATAAAGACATACTTCCTCTAGTCCAACCTTATAACCCTACCATCAATGTCTGTATAACAGTTTACATAGTAACATAGTATTGGAGGTTGTATAAAGACATACGTCCATCTAGTCCAACCTTTATACCCTACCCATAATGTCTGTATAACAGTTACATAGTAACATGTATTGGAGTGTGTATAAAGACATCACGTCCATCTAGTCCAACCTTTAATACCCTACCCATAATGTCTGTATAACAGTTAATAGTAACATAGTATTGGAGGGTTGTTAAAGACATAGTACATCTAGTCCAACCTTTATAACCCTACCCATAATGTCTGTATAACCGTTACACAGTAACATAGTATTGGAGGTTGTATAAAGACATACGTCCATCTAGTCCAACCTTATACCCTACCATATTCTGTATAACAGTTACATAGTAACATAGTATTGGAGGTTGATAAAGACATACGTCCATCTAGTCCAACCTTTATACCCTACCCATAATGGTCTGTATAACAGTTACATAGTAACATAGTATGGTGGGTGTATAATAGACATACATCCATCTAGTCCAACCTTATACCCTACCCATAATGTCTGTAAACAGTTACATAGTACATAGTATTGGAGGTTGTATAAAGACATCACGTCCACTAGTCCAACCTTATACCCTACCCATAATGTCTGTATAACAGTTACATAGTACATAGTATTGGAGGTTGTATAAAGACATACGTCCATCTAGTCCAACCTTTATATCTACCCATAATGTCTGTATAACAGTTACATAGTAACATAGTATTGGAGGTTGTATAAAGACATACGTCCATCTAGTCCACCTTTATACCCTAAACCATAATGTCTGTATAACAGTTACATAGTAACATGTATTGGAGTTGTATAAGACATACTCCATCTAGTCCAACCTTTATACCCTACCCATAATGTCTGTATAACAGTACATAGTAACATAGTATGGGGTTGTAAAAGACATACGTCCATCTAGTCCACACCTTTATACCCTACCATAATGTCTGTATAACAACATTTACATAGTACATAGTATTGGACGGTTGTATAGAGACATACGTCCATCTAGTCCAACCTTTATACCCTACCCATAATGTCTGTATAACAGTTACATACAGAACCTAGATCTGGAGGTTGTGTATAAAGAATGACTCCATGCTAGTCAAACCTTTATACCCTACCCATAATGTCTCTGTATAACAGTTACACAGTAACATAGTATTGGAGGTTGTATAAAGACATACGTCTCACCATCTAGTCCAACCCTTATAACCCTACCCATAATGTCTGTAAACAGTTACATAAACATAGTATTGGAGGTTTATAAAGACATACGTCCATCTAGTCCAACTTATACCCTACCCTAATGTCTGTATAACAGTTACAAGTAACATAGTATTGGAGGTTGTATAAAGACATACGCCATCTAGTCCAACCTTTATACCCTACCCCATAATGTTCTGTATAACAGTTACATAGTAACATAGTATTGGAGGTTGTATAAAGACATTACGTCCATCTAGTCCAACCTTTATCCCCTACCCATAATGTCTGTATAAACAGTTACATAGTAACATAGTATTGAGGTTTGTATAAAGACATACGTCCATCTATCCAACCTTTTATACCCTCCACCCATAATGTCTGTATAACAGTTACATGTAACAGTATTGGAGGTTGTATAAAGACATACGTCCATCTAGTCCAACCTTTATACCCTACCCATAATGTCTGTATAACAGTTACATAGTAACAAGTATTGGAGGTTGTATAAAGAAATACGTCCATCTAGTCCAACTTTATCCCCCATAATGTCTGTATAACAGTTACATAGTAACATAGTATTGGAGGTTGTATAAAGACATACGTCATCTAGTCCAACCTTTATACCCTACCCATAATGTCTGTTAACAGTTACATAGTAACATGTATTGGGGTTGTATAAGACATACGTCCTATTCCAACCTTTATACCCTACCCATAATGTCTGTATAACAGTTACATAGTAACATAGTATTGGAGGTTGTATAAAGACATACGTCCATCTAGTCCAACCTTTATACCTACTAAATAGTCTGTATAACAGTACATGTAACATAGTATGGAGGTTGTATAAAGACATACGTCCATCTAGTCCACACCTTTATCCCTACCCATAATGTTCTGTGAACAGTTACATAGTAACATAGTATTGGAGGTTGTATAAAGACATACGTCCATCTAGTCAACCTTTATATCCCTACCCATAATGTCTGTATAACAGTACTACGTAAAAATAGTATTGGAGGTTGATAAAGACATACGTCCATCTAAGTCCAACCTTTATACCCTACCCATAATGTCTATTATAACAGTACATAGTAACATAGTATTGGAGGTTGTATAAAGACATACGTCATCTAGTCCAACCTTTATACCTACACACATGTCTGTATAACAGTTACATAGTAACAAGTATTGGTGGTTGTATAAAGACATACGTCCATCTAGTCAACCTTTATACCCTACCCATAATGTCTGTATAACAGTTACATAGTAACATAGTATTGGAGGTTGTATAAAGACATACGTCCATCTAGTCCAACTTTATACCCTACCCATAATGTTGTATAACAGTTACATAGAACATAGTATTGGAGGTTGTATAAAGACATACGTCCATCTAGTCCAACCTTTATACCCTACCCATAATGTCTGTATAACAGTTACATAGTAACATAGTATTGGAGGTTGTATAAGACATACGTCATCTAGTCCAACCTTTATACCCTACCATAATGTCTGTTAACAGTTACATAGTAACAAGTATTGGAGGTTGTATAAAGACATACGTCCATCTAGTCCAACCTATACCCTACCCATAATGTCTGTATAACAGTTAAATAGTAACAAGTATTGGAGGTGTTTATAAAACATACGTCCATCTAGTCCACCTTTATACCCTACCCATAATGTTCTGTATACAGTTACATAGTAACATAGTATTGGAGGTTGTATAAACACTACGTCCATCTAGTCCACCTTTATACCCTACCCAATGTCGTATAACAGTTACATAGTAACACATAGTATGGAGGTTGTATAAGACATAACTCCATCTAGTCCAACCTTTATACTTACCATAATGTCTGTATAACAGTTACACTAGTAACATAGTATTGGATGTTGTATAAAGACATACGTCCATCTAGTCCAACCTTATACCCTACCCATAATGTCTGTAAACCGTTACATAGTAACAAGTATTGGAGGTTGTATAAAGACATACGTCCATCTAGTCCAACCTTTATCCCTACCCATAATGTCTGTATAACAGTTACATACATAGTATTGGAGGTTGTATAAAGACATACGCCATCTAGTCCAACTTTATACCCTACCCATAATTGTCTTATAACAGTTACAAGTAACATAGTATTGGAGGTTGTATAAACATACGTCCATCTAGTCCAACCTTTATACCCTACCCATAATGTTGTATAACGTTAATCTAGTAACATAGTATTGGAGGTTTTAAAGACATACGTCCATCTATCCCTTAACCCAACCTTATGTTGGTACCCTACCCATAATGTCTGTATAAACGTTACATAGTAACATAGATTGGGAGTGTATAAAGACATACGTCCATCCATTAGTCCAACCTCTCTTATACCTACCCATTAATGTTGATATACAGTTACATAGTAACACTAGTATTGGAGGTTGTATAAAGACATACGTCCTCTAGTCCAACTCTTTACCTACACATATGTCTGTATAACAGTTACATAGTAACATAGTATTGGAGGTTGTATAAAGACTACGTCTCGTCTAGTCCAACCTTATACCCTACCCATAATGTCTGTTCTACGTTACATAGTAACATAGTATTGGAGGTTGTATAAAGACATACGTCCATCTAGTCCACCTTATACCCTACCAATGTCTGTATAACAGTTACATAGTAACATAGTATTGGAGGTTTATAAAGACATACGTCCATCTAGTCCAACCCTTTATACCCTACCCATATGTCTGTTAACCGTTACATAGTAACATAGTATTGGAGTTGTATAAAGACATGTCCATCTAGTCCACCTTTATACCCTACCCTAAGTCTGTATAACAGTTACATAGTAACAGTATTGGAGGTTGTATAAAGACATACGTCCATCTAGTCCGACCTTATACCCCACCCATAATGTCTGTATAACAGTTACATAGTAACCTAGTATTGGAGGTTGTATAAAGACATACGCATCTAGTCCACCTTTATACCCTACCCATAATCTGTCATAACAGTTACAATAGTACCATAGTATTGGAGGTTGTATAAAGACATACGTCCATCTAGTACACCTTTATACCCTAACCATAATGTCTGTAAACAGTTACATAGTACAATAGAGGGTGTTATAAAAGGACATCGTCCATCTAGTCCAACTTTATACCCTACCCATAATGCTGTAAACAGTACTGTACACATCGTATTGGAGGTTTGTATAAAGACATACGTCCATCTAGTCCAACCTTTATACCCTACCCATAATGTCTGTAAAATTACATAGTACATAGTATTGGAGGTTGTATAAAAGACATAAGTCCATCTAGTCGACCTTTACCCTACCCATTAAGTCTGTATAACAGTTACATAGTAACATGGATTAGAGGATAGCCGTACCCACCCCACCCAGATAACATACATGCTCATGATGCCTAGTCCGAACTACCTTCTATCTTATACCCACCCATAATGTCTGTATAACAGTTAATAGTAACATAGTATTGGAGGTTGTATATAAAGACATACGTCCTCTAGTCCAACCTTATACCCTACCATACATGTCTGTGTATAACAGTGTACAAGTAACATAGTATGGAGGTTGTATAAAGACATCCGTCCAAGTTAGTCACCCTTTATACCTACCATAATGTCTGTATAACAGTCTACTTCATTTCCTTTTTCCTACCTTTTTTCTTACTGTAACATAGTATTGGAGGTTGTATAAAGACATACGTCCACTCAGTCCACCTTTATACCCTACCCATAATGTCTCGTTATAACAGTTACATGTAAACATAGTATTGGAGGTTTTGTATAAAGACACTACGTTCACATCTAGTTCACACTTTATACCCTACCCATAATGTCTGTATAACAGTTCACTAGTTAACATAGTATTGGAGGTTGTATAAAGACATACGTCCATCAGCCAACCTTTATACCCTACCCATAATGTCTGTATAACAGTTACATAGAAACATAGTATTGGAGGTTGTATAAACGACATACGTCCATCTAGTCCGACCTTTATTACCCTACCCATAATTCTGTATAACAGTTACATAGTAATCATAGTATTGGAGGGTTTTATAAAGACATACGTCCATCTAGTCACCTTTATTACCTCTACCCATAATGTCTGTTAGAACAGTTACATAGTAACCAAGTATGGAGGTTGTTATAAAGACATACGTCCATCTAGTCCACACCTTTATACCCTACCCATAATGTCTGTATAACAGTTACAAGTAAACATAGTATTGGAGGTTGTATAAAGACATACGTCCATCTAGTCCAACCTTTATACCCTACCCATAATGTCGTATACAGTTACATAGTAACATAGTATTGGAGTTGTATAAACATACGTCCATCTAGTCAACCTTTATACCCTACCATAATTGTCTGTATAACAGTGTACATCAGTAACATAGATGGAGGTTGTATAAAGACATACGTCCATCTAGTCCAACCTTTATACCCTACCATAATGTCTGTATAACAGTTACATAGAACATAGTATTGGAGGTTGTATAAAGACATCAGTCCATCTAGTCACAACCTTTAAACCCTACCCTAATGTCTGTATAAACAGTTAATAGTAACATAGTATTGGAGGTTGTATAAAAGACATACGTCCATCTAGTCCAACCTTTATACCCTACCCATAATGTTGTTATAACAGTTACATTAGTAAACATAGTATTGGAGGTTTGTTATAAACACGTCATCAGTCCCTATACCCAATGCTGATAGCACATTATCATAGTAATCAAGTTTGAGTTTTACATACTCCCTCCAGCCACTTTATCCCACCAGATGTCTGTGACTAAAGTTTACATTTAGTTAACCTAGTATGGAGGTTGTATGAGTAGTCATTTATCCGAAACCTTTATTCCCTCCTGTTAAATTACTAGTACTAGTAGATTATACTCGTTTAGTCCCGACTTTATACACTCATCTGTACCTATACATTTGATATCCTAGTCAGCGGTCTAGTATAAGCATCCCATCTACCACACCTAGTTTACCATACCCTAATGTTTATGGAACTTACACGGTACTGTATGATTTAAGAAAACATAGTTCCATCTAGTCCAACCTTTTAAGCCCTACCCAGTAATGTCTGACTAACAGTTACATCTAGTAATAGATGATTGGTGTTGTGTGAAAGTTACATCTTCCTACCCTCCCACCTATACCTACTATTTCGCGGGTAATTACACGTAACTATAATTGGACTTTTAAAGACATAGAGTTGTCAACTTTGCGTACCTCCATAAGTGTATACGTACTGGTAACTGGATTGGAGGTTTGTTATTTCTACAAGACTATAACACACAATGCTATCACTTTAAATACACCACTGGACGCATGAATGCTGTAATGACAGTTAGCCACGATGACTAGTATGGATGTTGATAAGACCATCAGTCCATCTGAGCCAACCATATGTGAAACATTAATGCTCTGGATACTGCTCAGTAATAGTATGAGTTTTTGCTAAAGATGAGTGCATTAGACCAGATAGCCTTGACATATGTATGTATAAACAGTGTCACTAGCTAACAAGTAGTACTGCTTATCATAGAATAGACATTACCCTGAGTTCCACCTTTAACTAGATAAGTCGATAACAGTACAGGAGTGATGTCTTGAGTTGGAGGTAAATTTACTACAAACTTTATATTCATTAGTGGCTTGTATAAATATAATTGTATTGATTTGCAGTGTTGAGTTTCGCTATCCCTGTATTGGTATTCATGAAACAAGAGATTGCACCTGCAGTAGATCGTGGATTTGTAACCTGATCCTTCCTACAAGATCTTAAATCAAGGCTGAATTGTAGTTACTAAAGCAGAGCAGAAGGGAGTGTCCGTGAGCTAGAGGAATGAGTCTCAGTTATGGGTCACATGGGGACTCTGCTGCTGTCTGCCAGATAAGTCATTTCACACATGGATCCGGCAAGCTGGTTCTATGTCCATAGCTCGTTGGGGTCTTCGCAAGAGTAATTGTGCCAAACATGTCACCCTGGTTCCAGGACTTAACCTTAGACCGGAAGCAGGCAGTTGCTCCTGTGAGTGGAACATATAATCATAGGAAATGAGGTGCTTATATCAATGAGATTCTTCTGTATTTCGTCACATCAGAGTTGGAGTCCAAACTTAAGTCAGTAGGCAGAGGCGGAGGCTTTGTAGTTGGGCCGCGCTCAATCCTGAACCCCTATGAGTTGGGTCAGTCCATTGGCCCATGACTTTTTTTTTTTTCCAGAGTGTCCTGGACTTCAAAGTTATCGTATTACTGTTGAGTGTCTCGTTTAGGCATACCTATGTTGATGTATACGTGATGTGTTTTTGGTTACTGTTCTGTCCTCTAGTGAAAGGATCCTTAAGCCATGTATGGTATTTGCCGACTTGCACGGTTCATGTTTTGTTCCCAGGCTCCCAGGAGCTGGTCGAAGAGGAACAATCAGTATCCGGGCCGCCAAATACATTATCCGGGATATCCATGTGATCGCATTGACCTTAGATTTCCACCATAAAACCCGTGACCTGCATTCTGCAGACTGGTTACAAGGTCAGCAGACAACGTAATAGCCATTCCAGCATTTGTAGGTAGCCAGCTACAAGTCTATTAAATAGTAACCTCCGAATCCACCAGGCATATGTGTCTACACGATGTATTTTCTGTCCACAGGGTTGCTCCCTGGTTTCAATGTTGTACACTTCTTCTAGGTGGTCTGGTGTTGTAGGATAATGATATGAGTGTGTCAGTGTCTGTTGCATAGTTCCGCAGTGCTTTCTGTACTTCTCATGTCTGCCTTGTTCACTTTTATATTTTAGGTTTGAAGTGCACACTGGATGTGTATGGGGATATAGTCTCTTCAACCCGACAGACCCACGCTGCAACAAGGTCCATGATGGGAGACTGAGAGTCCGCATTCTGCCGTGGTCAACTTTCCACTCAACCTCAGGGAGATGAGATAACAATCGTCTCCTTGTTAGTGATGGATACCGTTTACTAAACATGGTTTGGATAGTGTAATGTACATTTGTTGTTTATTATTGTTTATTTGTCAGTACCCACTTACTATACTGTGACTGTGGTCCAGGGTTTTTATTCTCTATAGGCTGCCACAATAAACTGGTTGATATTATTATTTTACTTTTTTTAAATTAAGTATTGACTCACGTTTTCGCTGACTGGTCACCCTTCTGTGTTCTGTTGTAGGCTTCATATAGTTGTTGGGACTTCGAGTAACTAAAAGGGTACAAGGCATGCCAGGCGGCAACAGCCAGAGCCAGCATCGGTAGGTTTGTATAAAGAGACGGTAGGATTCAAGGGAGGAAAATGTAATTCTCCTCTTACAAGCACTTGGTAAGTGCCTCATTTGGAATAGGCCAGTTGCAATTTAGGCAGATCCTGTGTACAAAAAAGGAATCTTTGAAAGGAAAGGGTTCAGAGAAGGGACTAAACAAATTAATAAGGGATTTGGGGGAGCTTTAGAATATGAAGAGGAGAATGAAAAGTTACAATTATGTACGTGGAGAAAAGGCGCTGCGGTGGGGATTGATGTACTGTGTATACATACATTAACGTCATACAATAAACTTATCTGGGGCTTTTATGTTCCCAATAAACATGTCAGAGGACACCCGAGAATCCCTTAAGAATTGAAGAAAAGGTTTAGGCTTCAAGCTCGGAAAAGTGTTTTCACTGTGATAACGGATAAAAGCTATGGAACGCGTTTCCAGTGGCGTGTTTATGACCCCCAAGGTTCATTGGCAGTAATAATAAAAAAAAGCTGATGAGTTTTTCTACAAACAAACAGGATGATTACAAGTTACTGGGAGGTTGATACATAACGAGTTAGTTGGGAACGGGTTTTCAAGCTTAGAAACGTAAAAGCTATGGAACGGTCATCCAGCTCGGACGTTGTTATGGCAGGTTGCATGGTCAGTTTAATAAAAAAACTGGGATGGGTTTCCTACAAAACAAGGAGCATGTTACAACAAGTTAGCCTGGGGAGTGAGTACATAAAAGTAACGTTGGAAACCGCCGCCCGTGTTGTCTGTGGAGAACGTCTGGTAAAGCTATGGGAACTGTTCCAGTGACATTTGTTATGGCAGGTCATTGGGTCAGTTGAGTAAACAAAGCTGGATGAGTTCTGACAACATAGGCATGTTGTACACTTGGGTACTAGGGACTGATACAGTAAGTAACCAGGAGTTGGTGGCAACTGACTGTTTGTCACTGCTGAGCAACGGGTAAAAGCTGGGACTGTTCCAGAGACTTATGAGGTTCTTTCATTTAATAAGGAGTGTTCTCTACAACACTGTTCAGAGGTTACTGGGATTGATACAATGGAAGGTAAGTTTGAGGTGTCAACCTGAGGGATTTGAATGCTCCAGTGACGTTAGGCAGTTACTTGTCTATAAGGTGGAGTTCTCAAGGAAGATGTAAGTTTACTGATGTACTAAGTGAGTTGGGAAATTGAGTCCTTGAAACGGTAAAGCTATGGCACCATTCTTCCCAGTGGACGTTGTGATGTATGCAGGGTTCACTTGGTCAGTTTATAAAAAGCTGGATGAGTTTCTAGCAAGCACAGGAAGCTTCAAGTTGAGCTTGATTGGTGACATAAATTACGTGAGTTGGGAAAGGGTTTTGTACTGTGAGCAAACAGGGTAAAGCTTGGAACGTCTTCCAGTGGATATTAGCAGGCTTCATGATCGGTCAGTTGTCTATAAACTGGCAGGAGAGTCACCACATGTTCAGTTTCGGAGTTGATAAGCTAAATAGAGTTGGAGAGGGTTTTCTACCAGAGACTAAAGAGGAAGGCTGTCTTACTAGGACCAGTTGTTACTACGTTCATTGGCAGTAATAAAAGCCTACTACAAACATTCAACGGATGGAAATAGTCGGGGAAAGGGGCTGTTGGGGTCACTGAGAAGTAAGCATGGACCCATTTCTCCCAGGGACTGTAGTAAGGCGGTATTGGCAGTTTACAAAATGCTGTCGATTCTGAGTCTTCTGACAGGGAGTCATCTCATAAAAGTGGTTCCAATAAAAGAATGTTACAGATTTACTGGGAGTGATACTATAAAGTAAGTTGGGGAAGGGTTTGTCATCGGTTCTGCAGTAGACCAGGTTAAAAGCTGCGAATGTCTGTATGTACAGGGAACGTTGTTCTAGCAGGTTCACTTGGTCAGTTTATAAATAAAAAGCTGATGAGTTTTCTACAACAAGGAATGTTACAAGTTACTGGGGATTATACATAACCGATAAGAGTTTGGAAAGGGTTGTCACTGAGAAAACGGTGTCAAACTATGGAACATGGTCTTCCAGTTGGACGTTGTTATGGGCAGGTATTCTTGGTCAGTTAATAAAAATCCTGCGTGGATGAGTTTCGGCTACAAACAAGAAGTGTTACAAGGTTGGCTAGCGGTTGATCAAGTAAAGTGAGGGGTTGGGGAAGGGTTTGTCACTGAGAATTTTTCTCGGTTAAAGACTATGGAACTGGTCTTCATGGACGTTGTCTATAGCAGGTTTCATTGGTCCCCCAGTTTAATGAACACCACCGCGGAGATTTTACAAAAACAAGGAATGGTTCAAGTTACTGGGATTGATACATAAAGGTAAGATTGGGAGAAGGGTGTGTCACTGAGAGACGGTAAAGCGTCATGGAACTGGTCTTCCGTGTGTACGTTGTTGATTCTGGCAGGGGTTGCAATTTTGGGTCGAGTTTACATAAAAAGCTGGATGAGTTTCTATCAAACAAGGAAGTGTTACAAAGGTTAACTGGGGGATGTGTACCTAAACAGTAGAGTGTCGGGGACGTAGGGGTTTCGTCAACTGAGAACGTTGTTAATTAAGCTATGGAACCTGTCTTCCAGTGGACGTGGTGCCGACTTAGTGGCAGGTCATTGTGGCTCAGTTTAATAAAAAGGCGGACTGAGTTCACTCAAACAGAGGAATCGTTCATATGGTATGTGAACATCTGAGGTAGGAGTTGGGAAAGGTTTGGTCACCCTCCCGCCGAGAAACTTCGGTTAAAGTCTATGGACACGTGTCTCCAGTGGACGGTGTTAGGCAGGTCATGTGTCAGTTTAATAAAAAGCTGGATAGTTTCTACAAACAGGATGTTACCAAGGTTACTGGGATTGTACAACAAGTAGAGGTCTGGGAAAGGGGTTGTCACGTGAGAACGTTGTAAAAGCTATGGAACTCCTGTCTTCCAGTGGACGTTTGTTATGGGCAGGTTCATTGGTTCAGTTAATAAAAAGCTGGTATGAGTTTCTACAAACAAGGAATGTTTACAAGTTAATGGTATTGATCGATCCTACAGTAGAGTTTGGGAATCTCGGGTTTGTCACTGTGGGAAGGGATCAAAAGCCTATGGAACGTGTCTTCCAGTGGACGTGAATGGCAGGTTCATTGTCCAGTTTAGATTAATAAAGAGCTGGAGATGGAGTTTTCTACAAATACAAGGACTGTTTACAAAGTTACGGATTGAGACATAAAGTAGAGGTGGGCATAGAGCCGTGTTGCTCACGGTGAGACGTAACAGCATGGAACTGTCTTTCAGTGGACGTTGTTTATGGAGCGGTTCGATTGGTCAGTATGAATAATAAAAGCTGGATGGTGTTTCTTAACAACAAGGAATGTTACAAGTTTGATGGATTGATATACACTAATGTAGAGTTGGGAAAGGTTTGTCACTGTAGAACCGGTAAAGCTATGGAAACTGTCTCCCCCCCAGTGGATCTGTTGCTATGGCCAGTTCATGGGTTCAGTTAATAAAAAGCCGGATGAGTAGGAGTTGCTACAAACAATTGTATATGTTTACAAGTTACGGTATTGTATTTGACCCCGCACCCCCATATAACGCCCCCGCCCAGACCGTGGCGAAGAGGGTTTTGTCAGCGGCACACGCGTGCGAAGCGCGTGGGCATGTAGAAATGAGTCCCCCCCGTGTTTTTTTAATGGATATGGATTATATGTCTTCGTGGACGTTGGTTAGGGCAGGTTCATGGGTCAGTTTAATAAGATGGATGGGTTTATACAACACACACGAATGATGTGAACAACCGCCCCGACGCGGATTTGATTATCAGAGACAACGGAGATTTTGTTTGTGGGAAAGAGGTTTTTTTGGTCAACGTCGCCCCCCCGCCCACGCCACCCCCTTCGGTTTAAAGCTTATGGAAGTCTTCCGTGGACGTGGGTTGTTCGGTAGGCGGTTCATTCTGTGTCAGTGTACACCGACCCTAAGTAATGCTTGTGTATGTGTTTAGTTTTGTTCCTTTCATCTACCAACCACCCCCACGACCCATGTTACACGCTTACTGGGTATTGATATATACAACTTACGCTTAGTGTTGGGAAAGGGTTGTCACTGTCGAGCCTGAAAGGTTTTAACTGTAAAGTATGGGATACTGGTTCTGTCCATGGGACGGTCTTCGTCTATGGCACACTTGGCGTCATTTCTGGTCAGTTTAATAAAAATGCCTGGATGGACTCCCACGAAATCCCATCTGGGCCGCGGACGCCATCCACCTATCAGCTACCGGGAAAACACACTCCAAGGGGAACCGAAACAGGCGAATAAGATAAAATCCAGATTCGGACCCGTGGGGTAGTGAACAAACCATATCCTACACAATTACTATAATTAATGATCATATCCTCGCTGCCACCACATTCCGAGAATAACAGGAAGACCTGTTAAGAGAAAAAGCAAAACATCCATATAGATACAGGGAGCTTATATTATATAGCCACGTAAATACTTCGCTATCCTATAGTGCGTTTGGGATATAGTTCAGATAAGATAGGACGATAAGCCTAATATTGTGGATTATTTATTAAAAGTGGACGAAATAGTGCATAAAAAATATAAAGGACTAATACCAGTAAATTACCCCCCCTTTCACCCACTACTACCTAACTTTTTTCAATCTTGTTTGTTTTAACACGCATTGTCCGCAGTGGAATGAACCCCCCCCTCAGAAAGGATAAAAGGGTCGGACCCAAGGGTACAGTGCGCCCCGTATGCTTCGATTTATACGAATTTTGTTTGTTTCCCCCCCCCCCCCGTTGCCTTGGCTACCCCCCATTCCAGAATGGGCGATCCCCAAAGTCCACACTTAATACACCTAGATACCCTGGTGGGCTGTGCCCCTAAGCCCACATTACGGTACGTCCTTCGCCTTGCTAGAGTTACTGGGAAGATACTTTTGTTGTTCATTGTGTATGTATCCACTTCCCCCTTTTGCTAGTGTTGGGTATCTACTTATCTAACTTCTGACACCATGGGTGTTACCCCATGCCTTCCTATTAGTCCACCTTGTGCAACTAATTAGGACCTGCTATGGCTTGCAGCCTAATGGGTCCCTCCCCTGTATCAAAACATACCCTAGATGGGCCACTCCAAAAAACTAACAATGCCCCGTGTCATTACCCATACCTTGGAAAATAAACACACTTACGTTATACCCCATATTAATCACCCACATGGAATTTACAAAACTAACAAGACCAAACAGACACAGCAACACATAGTACATTGGGATAATTGGTTTAAGGGGCAGGCCACCCTTAATAAACTTTTACCATATAATAGAATGCCTTCCCAGCCCCAACCGGCTATAAAATAAATTTAAGAAAGTGCCCCGATCACTTTACTTACCTCCCTTCTCTCTCTTCCGACGCCCCGGCCTTCTGCTTGCAGACTGCAAGCAGGGGGCGGGACAGCAGCCAGCGTCCGTGATTGGCTGAGGGCAGCAATCACGGACGCGGCTGCCCGGCTTCTCAGAATGCACGGGGGGAGAGACGGGAAGTTCTAAGTATTGAGTTCGGGGGTCTTAAATCTTTTTTGTCTGGTTGGGGCTGGGGAAGATATTATATTATACGGGCAAGGGGTTTATGGTAGGTTGGGAGGGGGGGGGATCGAAAAACAAGTGGGAGGGGGGAAGGGCTGCACTGCGCATGCCACTCTCCCCGGAGGGAGACAGGAGGCAGGGTCCTATATGGACTCTGTTATTCCTCTGGTGGCGCAGTTTTCTTTGGGGACTTTGGGTGGGGGACTACAACAGACGAGAGGACCGTATGGAGCTGGATGTGAGGTAAGGATTTTTATTCCCGGTTTACACTACATGGTGGGCCATTACTGTGGGGGGGGGGGGGTGGGATTATCTTTGGGGGTGGCACTGCCCTTAAAGTGGGTTTTCTGGAATACGCTTAAAGCCTAGAGATATGGTGTTTGGGTTCCATGATTCTCCCATCCAATAGAGTCATATTGGATGGTTATCCTATTGGTAGTTACACACCCACAAGTGCAAGTTATGGCGATTATCCTTAGTTAATATCATCTCCCTTGTATATTTCCTCGGGTTAACACAGAGGTCACAATTGCCCCACCCTTACAGACCACATGCTGATAGGAGGGTCAAGTCTAGCAGAGGTGTTAGTATATTACAGGGACTTAACACCTTGCCCCTTTGAAGTCAGACCTTGTGCTGAGTGCAGACTAAAGTCACACACCAATGTGGAATAGCGATGGAAAGAAGCTCAGAGCGTACACTGATCAAACATGAATTTAACCGCTGTGATAACCCATGACGTGTGAAAACATTTGGGAGCTGCCATACTGCTGGACCATGCCAAATAAAGACCTTGACTATGGGTTTTACATTGCACTTCTGTTCGTCACACTGGATGGAGTTTTCTGAAAACAAGGAATGTTGCTAGTTACAACATTAAAGTAGAGTTGATCCAGGATATTTCCGATTGCCAGTCAGGAATTTTTTCCCCTTCATAATTGTTTTGGGGTTTTTTTTTTCTGTCCCCTCCCTTTTGATGATACAGTTGACGGAGGAAATGACGGATATTGCTAGATGGATGGAGAAGTAGTTCCTTTATTCAACCTCAAATAGTATGTTCTATTAACTGTTAAACAGACATTAGGGTAGGTTAAAGGTTGGACTAGATGGATGTTGTCTGTATTCAACCTCAAACTTCACTCTGTCTACTATGACATTGTTCTTTTATACAGACATTATTGGGTCGTAGGGTATAAAGGTTTGACTAGATGGACGTATGTCTTACTACAACCTCCCAATACTATGTTACTAGTAACTGTTTACAGACATTATGGGTAGGGTATAAAGGTTGGACTAGATGGAACGTATGTCTTTATAATCAACCTCCAATACTATGTTACTATGTAACTGTTATACAGACATTATGGGTAGGGTATAAAGGTTGGACTAGATGGACGTATGTCTTATACAACCTCCATACTATGTTACTATGTAACTGTTATACAGACATTATGGGTAGGGTATAAAGGTCGGACTAGTGGACGTATGTCTTTATACAACTCCAATACTATGTTACTATGTAACTGTTATACAGACATTATGGGTAGGGTATAAAGGTGGAGCTAGGATGGACGTATGTCTTATACAAAACTCAATACTATGTTACTGTGTACTGTTATACAGACATTATGGGTAGGGTGGTATAAAGGTTGGACTGGTGGACGTATGTCTTTATACAACCTCCAATACTATGTTACTATGTAACTGTTATACAGACTTAGGATGGGTGGTAGGGTATAAAGGTTTGGACTAGATGGACGTATGTCTTTATACACCCTCCAATACTAGTGTACTATGTAACTGTATACAGACATATGGGAGAGGATTAAAGGTTGGACTAGAGGACGTATGTCTTTATACAACTCCAATACTAGTTACATGTAACTGTATACAGACATTATGGGTAGGGTATAAAGGTTGGACTAGAGGGATGTATGTCTTTATACAACCTCCAATACTATGTTACTATGTAACTGTTATACAGACATTATGGGTAGGGTTATAAGGTTGGACTAGATGGACGTATGTCTTATACCAACTCCCATACTATGTTACTATGTAACTTATACAGACATTATGGGTAGGGTAATAAAGGTTGGACTAGATGACGTATGTCTTTATACAACTCCAAACATTTATGTTACATAGTAACTGTTATTACAGACATTATGGGTGGGTATAAAGGTGGACAGATGGAGTATGTCTATACAACTCCAATACATGTTACATGTAAACTGTTACAGACATTATGGGTTAGGGTATAAAGGGTGGACTAGATGGACGTATGTCTTTATACAACCTCCAATACTAGTTACTATGTAACTGTTATACAGACCATTATGGGTAGGGTATAAAGGTTGGACTAGATGGACGTGTTTTATACAACCTCCAATCATATGTTACTATGTAACTGTTATATACAGACATTATGGGTAGGGTTATAAAGGTTGGACTAGAATGGACTGACATGTTTTAAACAACCTAATTACAATCCGTCGCATCTAACTATGAACTGTTATACAGACATTATGGGTAGGGATAAAGGTTGGACTAGAGGACGTATGTTCTTTATACAACCTCCAATACTATGTTACTATGTAACTGTTATACAGACATTATGGGTAGGGTATAAAGGTTGGACTAGAGGACGTATGTCTGTATCACAACCTCCAATTTACTATGTTACTATGTAACTGTTATACAGACATTATGGGTAGGGTTAAAGGTTGGAACTAGAGGACGTATGTCTTTATACTAACCTCCAATACTATGTTACTATGTAACTGTTATAACAGACAATTATGGGTAGGGTATATAAGGTTGGACTAGATGGACGTTATGTCTTTAAAACTCCCAATACTATGTTACTATGAATGTTATACAGACATTATGGGTGTGGGTATAAAGGTTGGACTAGATGGACGAGTCTTAACAACCTCCAATACTATGTTACTTAGTAACTGTTATACAAGACATTATGGGTAGGGTATATAAAGGTTGGAGATGGACGTATGTCTTTATACAACCTCCAATACCTATGTTACTATGTAATGTACACAAACATTATGGGTAGGGTATAAAGGTTTGGATCTAGTGGACGTATAAGTCTGTATACAACTCTACAAATAATCTTATGGTATTACTGTAACTGTTATACAGAACAGTATGGGTAGGGTATAAAGGTTGTTGCTATGGACGTGTGTCCTCTATACAACTTCTATCTCATGTTTACTATGCCAATTGTGTTTACACGACATTATGTGTAGGGTATAAACTGACGATAGAGGATGTGCTATAGGACGTTCTTATATCAAACCTCCAATACTATGTATTGTTCTATGTACACTGTTATCAGACTTTTGGTCGTGGCTAGGTCAAAGTTGGACTTATGTACGGACATCGTATGTCTTGCTTACAAACCTCCACCTACTAGTTACAGTAACTATGTTCTATGTAAGGACGTTATCGGTTACTCAGTCTTTAAGGTGGGTGGACTATGAGCAAGTCAGTCGTTATCCTAAGGGATAGGTAATGCATCCTGCAATGAAAAAGGTTGGACTAGATGGACGTATGTCTTTATATAACCTCCAATACTAGTTTACTGTAAATGTTATACAGACAGGGAGGTATAAGGTTGGTGAGGACGTATGTCTATACGCCCAATACTATGTTACATGTAATGTTATACAGACATTAGGGTAGGGTATAAAGGTTGGACTGACGGACGATGTCTTTATACAACCTCCAATACTATGTTACTATGTAACTGTTATACAGATTATGGGTAGGGTATAAAGGTTGGACTAGACGGACGTATGTCCTTTATACAACTCAATACTATGTTACTATGTAACTGTTAACAGACATTATGGGTAGGGTATAAAGGTTGGACTAGATGACGTATGTTCTTTATTACAACCTCCAATACTGTATGTTACTGTAACTGTTACACAGACATTATGGGTAGGGTATAAAGGTTGGACTAGATGGACGTATGTCTTTACTACACCTCCAATACTATGTTACATGTAACTGTTATCCAGATATAGGTAGGGTATAAAGGTTGGACACTGATGGACGTATGGTCTTTATACAACCTCCATACTATGTTACTATGTAACGTACAGACATATGGGTAGGGTATAAAGGTTGGATAGATGGACGTAGGTCTTTATACAACCTCCTACCTATGTTACATTGTTAACTGTATACAGACATTATGGGTAGGTATAAAGGTTGGTGATTAGATGACGGAGTATGCTATACACCTCCAATACTAGTTACTATGGAACTGTAGAACAGACATTATGGGTAGGGTATAAAGGTTGGACTAGAGGACGTATGTCTTAATACATCCTCCAATACTAGTTACATGTAACTGTTATTCCAGAATTATGGGTAGGGTATAAAGGTTGGACTAGATGGACGAATGTCTTTATTGAACATCCTCCACTACCTATGTTTACTAGTAACTGTTGATACAGACATTATGGGTAGGGTATAAAGGTTGGACTAGATGGACGTGTGTCTTTATACAACCTCCAATACTATACGAACTTGTTTCTGTCTCTCGCAGTGTGACCACTCCATACAATGCTGATTTTGATGGGGATGAGATGAACCTGCACCTTCCTCAGTCACTGGAGACACGTGCAGAAATCCAAGAACTGGCTATGGTACCTCGTATGATTGTAACCCCTCAGTCCAACAGGCCCGTAATGGGAATTGTGCAGGACACTCTGACAGCTGTGCGCAAGTTTACCAAGAGAGATGTCTTCCTAGAAAGGGTGAGGTTACATTGAATCCAATAAATGTAACAATGTTTCTGAGGAAACACAGTTGGTCTAGTTTGTCCTACGTTGTCGGCTGGTGTCATTCTGTAAATATTTCCTTGTAGGGTGAAGTGATGAACTTGCTCATGTTCCTTTCCACCTGGGATGGGAAAGTTCCCCAACCGGCCATCCTGAAGCCACGTCCTCTTTGGACAGGAAAACAGATCTTTTCTCTAATTGTTCCTGGCCACATTAACTGTATCCGAACTCACAGCACCCATCCAGATGATGAGGACAGTGGACCCTACAAGCACATCTCCCCCGGGGACACCAAGGTGTGTGATGAAATCCCTGTAATGGCCCGTCCCTTGTGGACCTGTAGACCTTGCATTCTGATGGAACCCTTTGTCTGGTTACATTTTCAGGTGATTGTGGAAAACGGGGAGCTGATCATGGGAATTTTGTGTAAGAAATCTCTGGGAACGTCAGCTGGATCCTTGGTCCATATTTCTTACTTGGAAATGGGTCACGACACCACTCGACTGTTCTACTCCAACATTCAGACTGTCATCAACAATTGGCTTCTTATTGAGGGTAAGTTGGATGTGCGGGTTGTAGGCATGTTTACATAATAGACTGTTATTAAAGGGCATGTTAGCCTAACTACCCCCAAAAGCTAATTTGCGTTTTAACCTTGATCTGGCGCTCCCATGCTGCGATATACTTCCTGCTACTTCAGCTGATCTCTCCCTGGAAGTCCCGCCTTCTTCCGGGTATGTACTGTCAGTCATGGCGGCGACGGTGAGGTCACTTTCAATGGCTGACAGTCCACCGGGAATCGGCTGAAGTGAAAGTACCGCATGGGGGCATCGGATCAAGGGAAGTTTAAAACACAGCTTGTCTCTTATAGGGTAATTAGGCTAACAAGCCTATTATGTGGCTGGACACGCCCTTTATGTTCACGCCTTCCATGCAAATCTCAACAAATAGGAAACTGTTAAACAAACAATTCTGTTTCCCGTTATTAAACGTTGGTGCTATAACACTGTAAGGGACTAACCAGTTCGTACCATATGAAATAGACGTATTATTCACCTTCCTACGAGCTCGTCCTTTATATGGTACGAACTAGCTGGTTGCTATCGGGTTCTGTTAGACTGACGGTACAACTCAGGGTTCCTGTGATCCTCTCTATGGTAATAGGGGTGACTGGTAGAACATGTATAGGCAGTGTCGAGAGTTTGTTATTCATGGAAACTTGACATTGCCGCCCCCTGGTGTTAGGTCTTTGCAGTGCAGTCATGTTGTCGTTTTGTCTTTAAGGTCACACAATTGGAATTGGTGACTCTATTGCTGATGCCAAGACCTATCAGGATATTCAGAATACAATCAAGAAAGCCAAGCAAGATGTCATAGAGGTGAGTGCGGTATTGGGAGTGCGACCTGCAGGTTGCGCAACATATGAAGGGGGAGTCTGAGTTTAACCTTCAGGTGGACCTTTCACTTATCTAACTCCGCCTCCTTTCCTACATACAGGTCATAGAGAAGGCCCATAACAATGAGCTGGAGCCAACGCCTGGTAATACCCTGCGTCAAACCTTCGAGAACCAAGTAAACAGAATTCTAAATGATGCCAGAGACAAAACTGGCTCCTCTGCCCAAAAATCCCTTTCTGAGTACAACAACTTCAAGTCCATGGTGGTGTCGGGTGCCAAGGGGTCGAAGATCAACATCTCACAGGTGTGTGTGTGTGTGATACGGTAGAACTGATGTCGGGGGTCTCTGCTGTCTGAGAGACCGGAGTTTTATGGGGTTATCCGATGTTTGTGATGCGGTTGTATTGAAGCTCTGGTGCAGGGACTGGTTGAATGTTTGAACGCCTTGTGGGGGAGAGGTTGGTGGGCAATGGACCGTTCTTTTTAGTGGGGGTCTTGCTTTCTCATTTTAGGTTATCGCTGTGGTCGGCCAACAAAACGTAGAGGGAAAGCGAATCCCTTTTGGGTTTAAGCACCGGACGCTGCCTCATTTTATTAAGGATGACTACGGCCCTGAGAGTAGGGGCTTTGTGGAGAATTCATACCTTGCCGGCCTGACCCCTACCGAGTTCTTCTTCCACGCCATGGGAGGGCGAGAGGGTCTTATTGACACAGCTGTAAAAACTGCTGAGACCGGTAAGGTGGGAACTTTACAGCCAGGATCATTTCCATGCCTTCTATGCAATGTTACCTCACTATTCCTCTTCTACTTTACTAGGCTACATCCAGAGACGACTGATCAAGTCTATGGAGTCTGTCATGGTGAAGTACGATGCCACTGTGCGAAATTCCATCAACCAGGTGGTACAGCTGAGATATGGAGAGGACGGCCTTGCAGGGGAGGGTGTAGAGTTCCAGAACCTGGCCACCCTGAAACCATCGCACAAAGCATTTGAGAAAAAGTGAGTTATTAATACAGACCCAGTTCCAGGTCATCGTATATTCACATTGATTTCTCCAGATATTGTAAATTTAAAGTGAGTTATTAATACAGACCCATTTCAGTCATCGTATTCACATTGATTCTCCGGATATTGTAAATTTAAAAGTGAGTTATTTAATACAGACCCAGTTCCAGTCATTCGTATAGTCACATTATTTCTCGGATATTGTAAATTAAGTAGTTTATAATACGACCCAGTTCCAGGTCATCGTATATTCACATTGATTTCTCCAGTATTGTAAATTTAAAGTGAGTTATTAATACACCCAGTTCCAGGTCATCGTATATTCACGTTGATTTCTCCAATATTGTAAATTTAAAGTGAGTTTAATACAGACCCATTCCAGGTCATCGTATATTCACATTGATTTCTCCAGATATTGTAATTTAAAGTGAGTTATTAATACAGACCCAGTTCCAGGTCATCGTATTCACGTTGATTTCTCCAGAATATTGTAAATTTAAAGTAGTTATTAATACAAGCCCAGTTCCAGTCATCGTATATTCACGTTGATTTCTCCAGATATTGTAAATTTAAAGTGAGTTATTAATACAGACCCAGTTCCAGGTCATCGTATATTCCACTTTGATTTCTCGGATATTGTAAATTTAAGTGAGTTATTAATACAGACCCAGTTCCAGTCATCGTATATTCACGTTGATTTTTCTCTGGATATTGTAAATTTAAAGTGAGTTATTAATACAGACCCAGTTCCAGGTCATCGTATATTCACGTTGATTTCTCTGGATATTGTAAATTTAAAGTGAGTTATTTAATACAGACCCAGTTCCAGGTCATCGTAATCACGTTGATTTCTCTCTGGATTTGTAAATTTAAAGTGAGTTATTATACAGACCCAGTTCCAGGTCACGTATATTCACTTGATTTCTCTGGATATTGTAAATTTAAGTGAGTTATTATACAGACCCAGTTCCAGGTCATCGTATATTCACATTGATTTCTCCGATATTGAAATTTAAAGTGAGTTTTAAACAGACCCATTCCAGGTCATCGTATATCACATTGATTTCTCATCAGATATTGTAAATTTAAAGTGAGTTATTAATACAGACCCAGTTCAGGTCATCGTAATTCACTTGATTTCTCCAATATTGTAAATTTAAAGTGGAGTATTAATACCAGACCCAGTTCCAGGTCATCGTATATTCACGTTGATTTCCTCTGATATTGTAAATTTAAAGTGAGTTATTTACAGACCCGTTCCAGGTCATCTATATTCACTTGATTTCTCTGGATATTGTAAATTTAAAGTGAGTTATTAATACAGACCCATTCCAGGTCATCGTATATTCACATTGATTTCTCCAGATATGTAAATTTATGAGTTATTAATACAGACCCAGTTCCAGGTCATCGTATATTCACATTGATTTCTCCAGATATTGTAAATTTAAAGTGAGTTATTAATACAGACCCAGTTCCAGGTCATCGTATATTCACGTTGATTTCTCCAGATATTGTAAATTTAAAGTGAGTTATTAATACAGACCCAGTTCCAGGTCATCGTATATTCACGTTGATTTCTCTGATATTGTAAATTTAAGTGAGTTATTAATACAGACCCAGTTTCCAGTCATCGTATATTCACGTTGATTTCTCTGGATATTGTAAATTTAAGTGAGTTATAATACAGACCCAGTTCCAGGTCATCGTATATTCACGTTGATTTCTCTGGATATTGTAAATTTAAAGTGAGTTATTAATACAGACCCAGTTCCAGGTCATCGTATATTCACGTTGATTTCTCTGGATATTGTAAATTTAAAGTGAGTATTATACAGACCCAGTTCCAGGTCATCGTATATTCACGTTGATTTCTCGGATATTGTAAATTTAAAGTGGTATTAATCAGACCCAGTTCCAGGTCATCGTATATTCACGTTGATTTCTCCGGATATTGTAAATTTAAGTGAGTTATTAATACAGACCCAGTTCCAGGTCATCGTATATTCACGTTATTCTCCAGATATTGTAAATTTAAAGTGAGTTATTTACAGACCCAGTTCCAGGTCATCGTATATTCACGTTGATTTCTCCAGATATTGTAAATTTAAAGTGAGTTATTAATACAGACCCGTTCCAGGTTCATCGTATATTCACGTTGATTTCTCAGATATTGTAAATTTAAAGTGAGTTATTAATACAGACCCAGTTCCAGGTCATCGTATATTCACGTTGATTTCTCTGGATATTGTAAATTTAAAGTGAGTTATTAATACAGACCCAGTTCCAGGTCATCGTATATTCACATTGATTTCTCTGGATATTGTAAATTTAAAGTGAGTTATTAATACAGACCCAGTTCCAGGTCATCGTATATTCACGTTGATTTCTCTGGATATTGTAAATTTAAAGTGAGTTATTAATACAGACCCAGTTCCAGGTCATCGTATACATGTTGATTTCTCTGGATATTGTAAATAAAGTGAGTTATTAATACAGACCCATGTCCAGTCATCGTATATTCACGTTGATTTCTCCGGATATTGTAAATTTAAAGTGAGTTATTAAACAGACCCAGTTCCAGGTCATCGTATATTCACGTGATTTCTCCGGATATTGTAAATTTAAAGTGAGTTATTAATACAGACCCATTTCAGGTCCGTA
Source organism: Hymenochirus boettgeri (assembly GCA_019447015.1). NCBI lineage: Eukaryota > Metazoa > Chordata > Amphibia > Anura > Pipidae > Hymenochirus > Hymenochirus boettgeri. Next base: position 44,185 of record JAACNH010000557.1, read on the forward strand.
TATTCACATTGATTTCTCCGGATATTTTAAATTAAAGTGAGTATTAATACAGACCCAGTTCCAGGTCATCGTATTCACGTTGATTTCTCCGGATATTGTAATTTAAAGTGAGTTTATAATCAGACCCAGTTCCAGTCATCATATATTCACGTTGATTTCTCCGGATTTGTAAATTTAAAGTGAGTTATACAGACCCAGTTCCAGGTCATCGTATATTCACATTGATTTCTCCGGATATTGTAAATTTAAAGTGAGTTATTAATACAGACCCAGTTCCAGGTCATCGTATATTCACGTTGATTTCTCTGATATTGAATTTAATGGCATTATTAATACAGACCCAGTCCAGGTCATCGTATATTCATTGATTTTCTCGGATATTTGTAAATTAGTGAGTTATTAATACAGACCCAGTTCCAGTCATCATATATCACATTGATTTCTCCGGATATTGTAAATTTAAAGTGAGTTATTAATACAGACCCAGTTCCAGTCATCATTATTCACGTTGATTTCTCCGATATTGAATTTAAGTGAGTTATTAATACAGACCCAGTTCCAGGTCATCATATATCACGTTGATTCTCTGGATATTGTAAATTAAGTGAGTTATTATACAGACCCAGTTCCAGGTCATCGTATATTCACTTGATTTCTCCGGATATTGTAAATTTAAGTGAGTTATTAATACAGACCCAGTTCCAGTCACGTATATTCACGTTGATTTCTCCGGATATTGTAAATTTAAAGTGAGTTATTAATACAGACACCCAGTTCCAGTCATCGTAATTCACGTTGATTTCTCCGGATATTGTAAATTTAAAGTGAGTTATTAATACAGACCCAGTTCCAGGTCATCATATATTCACGTTGATTTCTCCGGATATTGTAAATTTAAAGTGAGTTATTAATACAGACCCAGTTCCAGGTCATCATATTCACGTTGATTTCTCGGATTGTAATTTAAAGTGAGTTATTAATACAGACCCAGTTCCAGGTCATCATATTCACGTTGATTTCTTGTTCTCCGTATATGTAATAAAGTGATTATTAATACAGACCCGTCCAGGTGCCATCGTATATTCACAGTTGATTTCTCGGATATTTAAATTTAAAGTGAGTTATTAATACAGACCCAGTTCCAGGTCATCGTATATTCACGTTGATTTCTCTGGATATTTTAAATTTAAAGTGCATTATTACAGACCAGTTCCAGGTCATCGTAATTCATGTTGATTTCTCTGGATATTGTAAATTTAAAGTGAGTTATTAATACAGACCCAGTTCCAGGTCTCGATATTCACGTTGCAAATTTAGACATGAATTCATATTGAAATGAATAATGGTGACACCATTATTATCTAGAGCAAACTTACAACATTTGGTTTCTGAATTCTTTACTTCACTTGTGTTTCCCTGGTGTTACCCTGTGACATACTGACTCTTCTTAGATGTTCAGTTAATGTGCATAGTAAAGAAAGAAAGCCCCCCCCCATTGGCCCCTGTTAGTTTACAGCAATCAATGTAATGAATTTGCATGAGCGCGAAAGACTATCAGGGTTATTCAATAAAAGTTCTTATCGTTTAAATGGTGCAAATTTGCCCCAACCAATCAGTGTTATTTAACATTTGAAAGCTAACTACTGATTGGTTGGGGCAAGATTAGCACCATTTTAAGCAATGAGAACTTTTGTTGAATCTCCCTGTATATAGGTTATAGCAGATAACATTTATCTTTGGGTTTGGTACACACAAGCAGATTTCTTTGGCCACCAACCGTTCTTCCATTTACAAACGCTGATAAAGAAACACTACCGTGTGCATTTTCTATGCTGTATGTTGATAGATAGCGGGGGATCAAATTAAATATTAATGTGCGGATTTTCTTTCATGGCAGATTTAAATTTGATTACACCAATGAGCGACGTTGAGACGGACACTACAGGAGGATGTTGTGAAGGAATTCTCAGCAATGCTCTATTCAGAATGAACTGGAAAGGATTTCGATAAGATGAGGAGGACAGAGAGGTCCTGAGAGTCATATTCCCTACAGGAGACAGCAAGGTATGTGTATTCCAAATGTTCTAAATGCGAGGAACGCAGGTATTTCTCGTAATGTTTGCTTGGGAGAGTTAAAGGGCGATCCCCCCAAAATGAAAACTTACATACAGGTAAAATCACCCCCCAAAACCTAAACGGTAATAGTTTGAAATGGAAAGGTGTAAGTCTAACCTGAAATCCTGCACATGTCCTGGTTTCCCCTGTTTCTGCTTCCTGTTCTTCCAGTTATGTACTGTAATTATGGATTTGACAGTTGACATCACAGCCAATGACTGAATGTTAATCCCCTGTCTGCCTCTTCTGAGCATGCCCAGGCCATACAGCTCAGTACAGGTTTCTAAATTGCTCGTTTCCATGAGGCATCCAGAAACATAGCAGGCATACAGTAATGAATTCATAGGAACAAACTATGATATATCAACTATTATAGAGGGCCGTTCTTTCTAAAAGACGTTCTTATGAGGGTGGAGTTGTCCTTAAAGGGTGTCTACCGGGAAAATCACTTTTTCTACAGGACTCTATTCTATGCGCATAACGTCTGTCAGGACGCGGCAGAGGAGCGAGAGACCGGGTGAGCTCTGTAACTTCCGGTTTTATTGAAGGACGGGAACTTGGCTCCTACCTCCTGTTCCTCAATAAAACCGGATAGCACAAAGTGCTTTTCCCATAATTCCTTTTAAGAATCGTGACTTTAGCTCAGTGGATTAAGTTTTCTTGTTTCTCAGGTCGTTCTCACCCTGTAACTGCTGAGAATGATTTGGAACGCTCAGAAAATATTCCACATTACACTCAATGCCTACAGATCTTCATCCAATTAAAGTTCTAGATGTAGAAAGTATTATTGTGTGTGTGCTCTCACGGACGTATTTGTCTTTCTACTCACCAATTAAAGTTCTAGATGGTAAGAGAGTATTATTTGTGTGTTGTGTTCTCATGGGACGTATTGTCTTTCTACTTCATCCAATTAAAGTTCAAGGGTAGAGAAGTATTATTTGTGTGTTGTGTTCTCATGGACGTATTTGTCTTCTACTTCATCCATTAAAGTTCTAGATGGTAGAGAATTATATTTGTGTGTTGTGTTCTCATGGGACGTATTTGTCTTTCTACTTCATCCAATTAAAGTTCTAGATGGTAAGAGAATTATTTTGTGTGTTGTGTTCTCATGGACGTATTTTCTTTCTACTCATCCAATTAAAGTTCTAGATGGTAAGAGAAGTATTATTGTGGTGTTGTGTTCTCATGGGACGTATTTGTCTTTCTACTTCATCCAATTAAGTTCTAGTGGTAAGAGAAGTATTATTTGTGTTTGTGTTCTCATGGGACGTATTTGTCTTTCTACTTCACATCCAATTAAGTTCTAGATGGTAAAGAAAGTTTATTTGTGTGTTTGTGCTCATGGGACGTATTTGTCTTTCACTTCTCCAATTAAAGTTCTAGATGGTAAGAGAAGTATTATTTGTGTGTTGTGCTCTCATGGGACTATTTGTCTTTCTACTTCATCCAATTAAAGTTCTAGATGGTAAGAAAGTATTATTTGTGTTTGTGCTCTCATGGGACGTATTTGTCTTTTCTACTTCATCCAATTAAAGTTCAGATGTAAGAGAAGTATTATTTGTGTGTTGTGTTCTCAGGGACGTATTTGTCTTTCTACTTCATCCAATTAAAGTTCTAGATGGTAAGAAGTATTATTTTGTGTTTGTGCTCACGGGACGTATTTGTCTTTCTACTTCATCCAATTAAAGTTCTAGATGGTAAGAGAAGTATTATTGTGTGTTGTGTTCTCATGGACGTATTTGTCTTTCTACTTCTCCAATTAAAGTTCTAGATGGTAAAAGAAGATTATTTGTGTGTTGTGTTCTCACGGGACGTATTTCTTCTACTTCATCCATTAAAGTTCTAGATGGTAAGAGAAGTATTATTGTGTGTTGTGTTCTCCAGGGGCGTATTTGTCTTTCTACTTCATCCAATTAAGTTCTAGATGGTAAGAGAAGTATTTGTGTGTTGTGTTTCACGGACGTATTTCTTTCTACTCATCTCCAATTAAATTTCAGATGGTAAGAGAAGTATTATTGTGTGTTTGTTCTCATGGGACGTATTTGTCTTTCTACTTCATCCATTAAAGTTCTAGATGGTAAGAAGTATTATTTGTGTGTTGTGTTCTCATGGGACGTATTTGTCTTTCTACTTCATCCAATAAAGTTCTAGATGGTAAGAGAGTATTATTGTGTGTGTTGTGTCTCACGGGACGTATTTGTCTTTCTACTTCATCCAATTAAAGTTCTAGATGGTAAGAGAAGTATTATTTGGTTGTTTGTTCTCACGGGACGTATTTGTCTTTCTACTTCTCCAATTAAAGTTCTAGATGGTAAGAGAAGTATTATTTGTGTGTTGTGTTTCTCACGGGACGTATTTGTCTTTCTACTTCATCCAATTAAAGTTCTAGATGGTAAGAGAAGTATTATTGTGTGTTGTGCTCTCGGACGTATTTGTCTTTCTACTTCATCCAATTAAAGTTCTAGATGGTAAGAGAAGTATATTTGTGTTTTTGTCTCTCACGGGACGTATTTGTCTTTCTACTTCATCCAATTAAAGTTCTAGATGGTAAGAGAAGTATTATTTGTGTGTTGTGTTCTCATGGGACGTATTTGTCTTTCTCTCTCATCCAATTAAAGTTCTAGATGGTAAGAGAAGTATTATTTGTGTGTTGTGTTCTCATGGGACGTATTTGTCTTTCTACTTCATCCATTAAAGTTCTAGATGGTAAGAGAAGTATTATTTGTGTGTTGTGTTCTCATGGGACGTATTTGTCTTTCTACTTCCATCCTAAAGTTCTAGATGGGAGGAAGTATTATTGTGTGTTTGTGTTCTCATGGACGTATTTGTCTTTCTACTTCATCCAATTAAAGTTCTAGATGGTAAGAGAAGTTATTATTTGTGTTGTGTTCTCAGGACGTATTTGTCTTTCTACTTCATCCATTAAAGTTCTAGATGGTAAAGAGTATTATTGTGTGTTGTGCTCTCATGGGACGTATTTGTCTTTCACTTCATCCAATTAAAGTTCTAGATGGTAAGAGAAGTATTTTTTGTGTTGTGTCTCATGGACGTATTTGTCTTTCTACTTCATCCAATTAAAGTTCTAGATGGTAAGAGAGTATCACGGGACGTATTTATCTATAATGTGGCTACACCTGACTTCACCTTTTATGTCTCCAATAGGGGTTAAGGAACTAAGCAAGAAACTGGTGATTGTAAATGGGGATGATCCGCTAAGCCGACAAGCCCAGGAAAACGCCACCCTCCTGTTTAACATACATCTGCGCTCAACGCTTTGCAGCCGGAGAATGGTGGAGGAGTTCAGACTGAGTGGAGAGGCTTTTGATTGGCTTCTGGGGGAAATAGAGTCCAAATTCAACCAAGCCATTGTAAGTAATAGCAGAACATATGAAGTTGTAGGGTACAAGACCACACAAAGAATTGCCAGTACATTTAGAAAGACGAATGGTGACCAAACTTCTATTTCAGGCTCACCCTGGGGAAATGGTGGGAGCATTGGCTGCTCAATCTCTAGGGGAGCCAGCCACTCAGATGACTCTAAACACCTTTCACTACGCTGGTGTGTCTGCCAAAAACGTCACTTTGGGAGTCCCGCGTTTGAAGGAGTTAATCAATATCTCCAAGAAGCCAAAGACTCCTTCACTGACTGTCTTTCTGCTGGGGCAGTCTGCAAGAGATGCTGAAAGGGCGAAGGTTGGTGATTCTGTTTAACTTTTATTTTATATCCGCTTTTAAAGGGGAACTGTCGCCCTTTATAAAAATGTCCTCTTACCTTTAAAATGACTCCGGATCATGCTTCTAGCTGCTGTCTATCCAAGCTTCTGGCTGCTGTCTATTCAAGCTTCTAGCTGCTGTCTATTCAATATTCTAGCTGCTGTCTATTCAATATTCTAGCTGCTGTCTATCCAAGCTTCTAGCTGCTGTCTATCCAAGCTTCTAGCTGCTCATCAAGCTTCTAGCGTGTCTATTCAATATTCTAGCTGCTGTCTATCCAAGCTTCTAGCTGCTGTCTATCCAAGCTTCTAGCTGCTGTCTATCCAAGATTCTAGCTGCTGTCTATCCAAGCTTCTAGCTGCTGTCTATCCAAGCTTCTAGCTGCTGTCTATTCAAGCTTCTAGCTGCTGTCTATTCAATATTCTAGCTGCTGTCTATCCAAGCTTCTAGCTGCTGTCTATCCAAGCTTCTAGCTGCTGTCTATCCAAGCTTCTAGCTGCTGTCTATCCAAGCTTCCGGCTGCTGTCTATCCAAGCTTCCGGCTGCTGTCTATCAACTCCGGCTTGCTGTCTATCCAAGCTTCCGGCTGCTGTCTATCCAAGCTTCCGGCTGCTGTCTATCCAGCTTCCGGCTGCTGTTCTATCCAAGCTTCCGGCTGCTGTCTATCCAAGCTTCCGGCTGCTGTCTATCCAAGCTTCCGGCTGCTGTCTATCCAAGCTTCCGGCTGCTGTCTATCCAAGCTTCCGGCTGCTGTCTATCCAAGCTTCCGGCTGCTGTCTATCCAAGCTTCCGGCTGCTGTCTATTCCTATTTACAATGGGCTGTGACCTCAACAGCAAGCCCCTGGCTTGAGCATGTCCACTTGTATCCAACTGCTTGAACCGAGTATAATCTGCCACAACCCTTTATAGTTCTTAAAGTTCGCCACAAGCCTTAAAATTATTTTTTCTCTCTCCAAGGTGTCGAGAGGCAGAAATAAGCACAGATATTGATGGCAGCCCTGTAACTAGCATCAATAAAGATTTATTTATGGGGTGGGACCTGTGACACCGCTTAACACTAGCCAGCCACGCAGAGTAGGAAGTAAAACTCGATGAGTCTATAACTCGGAACAGAAACCTCATAGAAACATTATTTTAGGCTTGTTTGAGAGGTATGAGTGAACTCTTTCAATGGAGGGCACAGTTCCCCTTTAAATGATGTGCAAGATAGATCATTATTTATGCAACAGCCTGAATATACAGCAAGGTCCATCCTATGGATTTGTTTATGGGGGGGGTCACCATTATCTGTGTGTTGTGGTTTAGGAACAAAATATCTAGCACATCTGGTCAAAACTTCAATGATGATTCTGACTGAGTGTAGAAGGATTTCCCTGACTGCCTTGTTCTATGGATCTTGCTTTCATTTAGGACATACTGTGTCGTTTGGAGCATACAACACTGCGTAAGGTCACTGCAAACACGGCCATTTACTATGACCCAAATCCTCAAAACACCGTGGTAGCCGAAGACCAGGAATGGGTGAATGTTTATTACGAAATGCCGGACTTTGACGTGTCTCGGATCTCTCCCTGGCTGCTCCGTGTGGAATTAGACCGGAAGCACATGACTGACCGGAAGCTTACCATGGAGCAGATAGCTGAGAAGATCAATGCTGGTCAGTAGAGCGGATATCCTGGTCTTTCCTATTCCCCTGTAATCTTTCCAACGTGTTTCACGTCTTCTCTGTTTTACAGGATTTGGTGATGACCTGAATTGTATCTTCAATGATGACAACGCTGAAAAACTGGTTCTACGAATCCGTATAATGAACAGCGAGGAGAACAAAATGCAGGAGGTAAGAGCCAGTGATAGAATGGATCACTATGGGACCTGGGTCGCTAATGTGCCGTTACCCTAAAGATAATTTGTGTCTCGTGTTGTGGCAGGAAGAGGAAGTGGTTGACAAGATGGATGACGACGTGTTCCTGCGTTGTATTGAATCAAACATGCTGACGGACATGACCTTGCAGGGGATTGAACAGATCAGCAAGGTTTGAACTTTGGCCATTTTCTGGCTCATTCTTTATCCAACTGTCCCGGTGTGTTTTATAGATTTGTAGAAAAACAAGAAAGTCCCTGTTAATTATAAAAACCCTATCCTAGCAAATCTATGTAAACAAACACAAAAGAAGTATAGAGGATATCTATGGCTAAAATATATAAATTTATTTATCAAATAAGTAAAAAGATCAGATATATGATCACAGGTATATCAATATTTACGTATAATACAATCATAATAAATGCAAATAACAAACCCCCTTAATCCGCATCCTAACACAGTCTTTAAGTCACAAAGTTATAAAGTATCTGTTTACCAATCAACACACAAACTCATATCACGTGTTAAGACAAATCACATCGCCCAGATGTGTTGATTGGTAAACAGATACTTTATAACCGACCTCACACGGACGACAGCTAGCGCCATTGATAAAGCTATATGCGAAACGCGTTTGGGTGCTAGTCACCCCACTTTTTCTTGCTCCCACAGACTGATATGATACTTGATGTTTTGTAGCCTCGATACCTAGGACCTTTGACATGGAACCGTGCACGGACTTCTACCCATTGATTTGACTGATAAGTATCGTTGACTCACACTGTGATTATTATTGTGCCTTAAAGACTGTGTTAGGATGCGGATTAAGGGGGTTTGTTATTTGCATTTATTATGATTGTATTATACGTAAATATTGATATACCTGTGATCATATATCTGATCTTTTTACTTATTTGATAAATAAATTTATATATTTTAGCCATAGATATCCTCTATACTTCTTTTGTGTTTGTTTACAATTTATAGATTTGTGGCTTGTTCGCTTTAAAGTCTAAAATGTTTAGAATGGAACTGAATTGCATGTTTGAAACCAGCAGAGAACCATTACGTAGGCTTGGCTGTCATGTGACCATATGAATGCGATGGTGCAGCCCAACTTGCTGGCTTTGTATTAAGACGTGATCTGTGGCATCCTAACCCAACACATGGCTTGTTGTAATCTTCGTGCAGGTCTATATGCATCTTCCCCAGACAGACAATAAGAAAAAGATCATTATTACCGAGGATGGAGAGTTCAAAGCCCTACAAGAATGGATTCTGGAAACAGATGGGGTCAGCCTAATGCGAGTCCTCAGTGAGAAGGACGTGGATCCTGTTCGAACCACGTCTAACGATATTGTGGAGATCTTCACGGTAGGGAAGGACCTAAGGGTGTTTTTTTTCTAACCTTTTAAGTTTTGCTCTTTATTTCATTGACTTTGTTTTTGCAGGTCTTGGGCATTGAAGCAGTAAGGAAAGCCCTGGAGAGAGAATTGTACCATGTCATATCGTTTGATGGTTCCTACGTCAACTATCGCCACTTGGCCCTGCTATGTGATACCATGACCTGCAGGGGGCATCTTATGGCCATCACTCGTCACGGTGTCAACCGGCAGGACACGGGTCCCCTTATGAAATGTTCCTTTGAAGAGACTGTGAGTGATTTCACATCATGTTTTCTTTCTCTGATGGGATCCATGTTGGGATATTACTGAATGGCTTTCCTTCCCATAGGTGGATGTGCTCATGGAGGCTGCTGCTCATGGAGAGAGTGATCCCATGAAGGGTGTGTCTGAGAACATTATGCTGGGTCAGCTTGCTCCGGCTGGCACTGGCTGCTTTGACTTATTGCTTGATGCTGAAAAGTGTAAATTCGGGATGGAAATTCCAACCAACATTCCTGGGCTTGGAGCAGGTGGACGTGAGTACAAATATGGTTCAAAGTGGACTAGATGGCGTAATTCTTTATACACCCTCCATCTATGTTACTATTAACTGTTATACAGACATTAATGGGTAGGGTATAAAGGTTGGACCTAGATGGACGTATGTCTTATACACCTCCATACTATGTTACTATGTAACTGTTATACAGACATTATTATGGGTAGGGTATGAAGGTTGGACTAGATGGACGTATGTTCTTTATACAACATCCAATACTATGTACTAGGTAACTGTTATACAGACATTATGGGTAGGGTATAGGTTGACTAGATGGACTAATGTCTTTAATACAACATCAATACTTGTTACTAGTACTGTTATACAGACATTATGGGTAGGGTAAGGTTGGACTAGATGGACGTATGTCTCTTATACAACATCCAATACTATTACTATGTAAACTGTTCTCCAGACATTATGGGTAGGGTATAAAGGTTGGACATAGATGGACGTATGTTCTTTATAACACCTCCAATACTATGTTACTATGTAACTGTACAGACATTATGGGTAGGGTATAAGGTTAACTAGATGGACGTATGTCTTTATCAAACCTCCAATCTATGTTACTGATGTAATGTTGAGACAGACATTTGGGTAGGGTATAAAGGTTGGACTAGATGGACGTATGTCTTTATACAACCTCCAATACTATGTTACTAGTTAACTGTTATACAGACATTATGGGTAGGGTATAAAGTTGGATGATGGACGTATGTCTTTATATACACCTCCAATACTATGTTACTATGTAACTGTTATACCACATTATGGGTAGGGTATAAAGGTTGGACTAGATGGACGTATGTCTTATACAACCTCCAATACTATGTTACTATGTAACTGTTATACAGACATTATGGGTAGGGTATAAGGTTGGACTAGATGGACGTGTGTCTTTATACAACCTCTAATACTATGTTACTATGTAACTGTTATACAGACATTATGGGTAGGGTATAAGGTTGGACTAGATGGACGTATGTCTTTATACAACCTCCAATACTATGTTACATGTAACTGTTATACAGACATTATGGGTAGGGTATAAAGGTTGGACTGATGGACGTATGTCTTTATCCAACCTCCAATACTATGTACTATGTAACTGTTATACAAGACATTATGGGTAGGGTATAAAGGTTGGACTAGATGGACGTATGTCTTTTATACATCCTCCAATACTATGTTCTAGTGTAACTGTTATACAGACATTATGGGTAGGGTATAAAGGTGGACTAGATGGACGTATGTCTTTATACACCCTCCAACTATGTTACTATGTAACTGTTATACAGACTTATGGGTAGGTATAAAGGTTGGACTAGATGGACGTGTGTCTTTATACAACCTCCAATACTATGTTACTATGTAACTGTTATACAACATTATGGGTAGGGTATAAAGTTGGACTAGATGGACGTATGTCTTTACAACCTCCAATACTATGTAACTGTTATACAGACATTATGGGTAGGGTATAAGGTTACTAGATGGACGTATGTCTTTATACAACCTCCAATACTTGTTACTAGTAACTGTTTTACAGATATTATGGGTAGGGGATAAGGTTGACTAGATGACGTGTGTCTTTATACAACCTCCAATACTGTGTCACTATGTAACTGTTTAACAGACATTATGGGTAGTTATAAAGGTTGACTAGAAGGACGTAGGTCTTTATACACCTCCAATACTATGTTCTATGTAACTGTTTTACGACTTATGGGTAGGGTTAAAGGTGGACTAGATGGACGTATGTCTTTATACAACCTCCAATACTATGTTACTATGTACTGTTATACAGACATTATAGTAGGTATAAAGGTTCGGACTGGATGGACGTATGTCTTTATACAACCTCCAATACTATGTACTATGTAACTGTTATACAGACATTGAGTAGGGTATAAAGGTGGACTGGATGGACGTATGTCTTTATACAACCTCCAATACTATGTTACTTGTAACTGTTATACAGACATTATGGGTAGGTATAAAGGTTGGACTAGATGATATGTCTTTATACAACCTCCAATACTATTTACTATGTACTGTTATACAGACATATAGGAAGGGTATAAAGGTCGGACTAGATGGACGTATGTCTTTATACAACCTCCAATACTATGTTACTATGTAACTGTTATACAACATTATGGGTAGGGTATAAGGTTGACTAGATGGACGTATGTCTTTATACAACCTCCAAACTATGTTACTATGTAACTGTTATACAGACATTATGTAGGGTATAAAGGTGGACTAGATGGACGTATGTCTTATACAACCTCCAATACTATTTTACTATGTAACTGTTATACAGACATTATGGGTGGGTATAAAGGTTGGACTAGATGGACGTATGTCTTTATACACCTCCAATACTGTTTCTATGTAACTGTTATACAGATATTATGGGTAGGGTATAAAGGTTGGACTAGATGGACGTGTGTCTTTATACAACCTCCAATACTATGTTACTATGTAACTGTTATACAGACATTATGGGTAGGGTATAAAGGTTGAACTGATGGACGTATGTCTTTATACAACCTCCAATACTATGTTACTATGTAACTGTTATACAGACATTATGGGTAGGTATAAAGGTTGGACTAGATGACGTATGTCTTTATAACCTCCAATACTATGTTACTATGTAACTGTTTAGAATTATGGGTAGGGTATAAAGGTTGGACTAGACGGACGTATGTCTTTATACAACCTCCAATAACTGTTCACTGTAACTGTTAACAGACATTATGGGTAGGGTATAAAGGTTGGACTAGGGACGTATGTCTTTAATACACTCCAATACTAGTTCTACTGTAACTGTTATACAGACATTATGGGTAGGGTATAAGGTTGGACTAGATGGACGTATGTTCTTTATACACTCCCAACTATGTTACTATGTAACTGTTATACAGACATATGGGTAGGGTATAGGTTGGACTAGATGACGTATGTCTTATACACCTCCAATACTATGTTACTATGTAACTGTTATACAGACATTATGGGTAGGGTATAAAGGTTGGACTAGATGGACGTATGTCTTTATACAACCTCCATTACATGTTACTATGTAACTGTTATACAGAATTATGGGTAGGGTATAAAGGTGGACTAGATGGACTATGTCTTTATACAACCTCCAATACTATGTTACTATGTAACTGTTATACAGATTATGGTAGGGTATAAAGGTGGACTGATGGACGTATGTCTTTATACAACCTCCAATACTATGTTACTATGTAACTGTTAACGACATTATGAGTAGGGTATAAAGGTCGGACTGATGGACGTATGTCTTTATACAACCTCCAATACTATGTTACTAGTAACTGTTATACAGACATTATGGGTAGGGTATAAAGGTGGACTAGATGGACGTATGTTTTATACAACCTCCAATACTATGTTACTAGTACTGTTTACAGACATTATGGGTAGGGTATAAGGTGGACTAGATGGACGTATGTCTTTATACAACCTCCAATACTATGTTACTATTACTGTTATACAGACATTATGGGTAGGGTATAAAGGTCGGACTAGATGGACGTATGTCTTTATACAACCTCCAATACTATGTTACTAGTAACTGTTTACAGAATTATGGGTAGGGTATAAAGGTCGGACTAGATGGACGTATGTCTTTATACAACCTCCAATACTAGTTACTATGTAACTGTTATACAGACATTATGGGTAGGGTATAAAGGTTGGACTAGATGGACGTATGTCTTTAAACACCTCCAATACTATGTACTATGTAACTGTTATACAGACTTATGGGTAGGGTATAAAGGTTGGACTAGATGTATGTCTTTATCAACCTCCAATACTATGTTACTTGTAACTGTTATACAGACATTATGGGTAGGGTATAAAGGTTGGACTAGATGGACGTATGTCTTTATCAACCTCCAATACTATGTTACTGTGTAACTGTTATACAGACATTATGGGTAGGGTATAAAGTTGACTAGATGGACTGGTGTCTTTATACAACCTCCAATACTATGTTACTGTGTAACTGTTATACAGACATTATGGGTAGGGTATAAAGTTGGATTAGAGGACGTATGTCTTTATACAACTCCAATACTATGTTACTAGTGTACTGTATTAGCAACATTATGGTAGGGTATAAAGGTTGGACTAGATGGACGTATGTCTTATACAACCCCCAATACTATGTTACTATGTAACTGTTATACAGACATTATGGGTAGGGTATAAGGTTGGACTAGATGGACGTATGTCTTTATACAACCTCCAATACATGTTACTATGTAACTGTTATCAGACATTATGGGTAGGGTTATAAAGGTTGGACTAGATGGACGTATGTCTTTATACAACCTCCAATAAATGTTACTATGTAACTGTTATACACGACATTATGGTAGGGTATAAAGGTTGGACTAGATGGACGTATGTCTTTATACAACCTCCAATACTGGGTTACTATGTAACTGTTATCAGACATTATGGGTAGGGTATAAAGGTTGGACTAGATGGACGTGTGTCTTTATACAACCTCCAATACTATGTTACTATGTAACTGTTATACAGACATTATGGTAGGGTATAAAGGTTGGACTAGAGGACGTTATGCTTTATACACCTCCAATACTGTTACTATGTAACTGTTATACAGACTATTATGGGTAGGGTATAAAGGTTGGACTAGTGGACGTATGTCTTTATACAACCATCATACTGTTACTATGTAACTGTTAACAGACATATGGGATAGGGTTATAAAGGTTGGACTAGATCGGACGTATGTCTTTATACAACCTCCAATACTATGTTACTGTGTAACTGTTTACAGACATTATGGGGTAGTGGTAAAGGTTGGACTAGATGGACGTATGTCTTTATACAACCTCCAATACTATGTTACTATGTAACTGTTATACAGACATTATGGGTAGGGTATAAAGGTTGGACTAGATGGACGTATGTCTTAATACAACCTCCAATACTATGTTACTATGTAACTTTATACAGACATTATGGGTAGGGTATAAAGGTTGGACTAGACGGACATGTCTTTATACAACCTCCAATACTATGTTCTATGTAACTGTTATACAGACTGTAGAATAATATATCCTACCTGGTCCCACCATTATTTGATGCCAGTCTTAGAACACTGAAAAGGCCTCACAGCTGGCGGGAGATAGATTGAGACAACACACATGGCATGTACTGAAAACCTATCTCAGTTTATTTGGGTCATACCTTGGCATATTGAAACAAGGAAAAACCGTGCATATACGAAAAGGGGCTTTACCAGACTTTATGTCTGTAAACAATATAATAAAACTGTCTTGGAATGCGAGAATACAGACAAGTTGACATAGGAGCAGAAGACCTTGAGATAACGTATTATCTATGGCCATGAGAACAGCTTGGGCTAGTACGCTTGGTACATTTTGAGAAAAACAGACTAATATATGTGCACAAAATGGAGTCGAAAACACAATGGGCTGATTAGCTCGTGATTATCAGAAATATATAAAACCTAACAGTTCCACCCTTTATCCAAAGGGATAACTAAACGTAAATTATATGTAACGTATAGCAACATTATCAGTGGAAATAGCATTCATAGCGATTACATCATTAACATTGCAGCGTGAGCAATGTTATTACGATTATAGGAACTTGCAAACAGAATGCGAAATATAGAAATACATCATGGGGCACATATTGAATACAGCAGCAACAGAGAATAAACACATATGATTATTATAATTGTACCAAAAAATTGCGAAGCTGACCCCAGGAGGGAAGCCACCAAAAACTTGTTCCATAAAGAAAATTTACCATCTCTACTGATGTGATTACTAAGTTTGTGCAAGTAACTGATCTGATATTTAATAGTGTAGGTATGATCAGAAAGGTTAAGCAGCACAATACCTTCACACTTTCACATCCTTGACTATAGCAACAAAAGTAGATATACGATGCACACGATTCTGGAAACAGCATGTTCCAGAGTATTATAGTCAGAGTTAGCAATATTGGTAAGGATGAGCTAGTTAAATTTATTTCTTTAGCTACTAACAACATGCAAGATAAAGCAATGTCTACCAGTATATATTGCTAGACTGGAACGCCTACGATACCTAGCACCTAAAGCAACAACTTCAGTTTCAGATAGGGGATGTACATTAGACTTACAATCCTCTGGC
The DNA here is from genome assembly GCA_019447015.1 of Hymenochirus boettgeri. Classification (NCBI taxonomy): domain Eukaryota; kingdom Metazoa; phylum Chordata; class Amphibia; order Anura; family Pipidae; genus Hymenochirus; species Hymenochirus boettgeri. Next base: position 60,047 of record JAACNH010000557.1, read on the forward strand.
ATAGTTATAGATCCCTGCGATTACGTTTGACCTGCAGAGAGGAAAGAAGAAGATTGCAAATGTGTGCTTGGTACTATCACCAACTCAATCTGCTTCATAGCACAAGGACGTCCAGAAATGTTAGCAGGTAATAAGTGTAGCTAACATCCCACGCCAGAACCTCCCTCTGAAAAAAACAATGTGTACATAATTTGATGTCGTTGTAGGTGAGATTACACTTCATATTATTATTCACAGAACACCATTGTGTAGCCCAGGACAATGTAAAAATAAAACAAACTTCAGCATCAGTAACTTTTGAGTCCGAATCATAACTATATCTACAGTTCATTCACGGGAGATCTGTTGAGGTTTTTATTCTGGAAATTTAAGCCGGTTACATCATCTTCTTCGGATAATTGGGATCCAATATCTTATATGTTTGATCAGTTCAGATAGTATTGGAGACATATTGGAACTGAAACTGGAATAGCGCTAAACAAGTACTTATAATGTCCTGAACACTTTTACATTTCCTAAACAAAAGTCAGTTTATCTTAGAGCTTCTTTAAAATATACTCCCAATGTTATCTGGGGGCAATGGAACACGGGGAGCAATATAATAAATTCAAAAGAGAAAAACCACAGATAAGATGAAAAATGAACAGGTCAGGAAAATATATTTCATTCTGGAGTTTGCAATTTTCACTGGTTTGGAATCTGGGCTCACTCTTAATCCATCCTCCTGAGGGTGGTTTTTTGTCATCTCTGAAGTCATCTCGGTGGTCATCTCGGTGGTCATCTCGTTCTCCAATCAACAGTCTCTGTGCGCGCTTTACTCTGGAAGCTTGTATCCACGATGGATTGCCTTCACCAAGATAGCTGTGCGAGTCATAACGCCTTCATCAGACCACATCACTGATTTAAACAGTGCATCGGAGCACTAGAAAATAAAGAAAAAAACAAAGAAACATCACCACAATGCTATTCAATTTTTCAATCAGTTTTGCCACATAAGCTTCCTGGATAAATTCCAGGTCACCTGTAATTAATGTCCCTGTCTTAACTGCCCAAGCGTATGGGAATATTTTACCCATTAAAATTTCGAAAGAAGACAACTTGGATGTAGAATTGGGGCCAAAGAACCTCTGCAATACAACTGGTAAATAATATCCCATTACTGAAGAACCTGCAGTAGCCTTCCTAAAATTCTCTTTTATTGTGCGGTTCATTCGTTCAACAACATCTTGAACTCTGGGGATTGAAACTCTATTCACATGAACATCAATTACACAATGTCTTGTATTAGCTTAGAAGTAAGGCTGGTCCTTATCTGAATCTATCCTAACATGACACCTCATTTAGGAATAATATTTTAGCAAGTTTTCAAATCTTCTTTTTTACAGTATATACATTTGGGCAATAACCTTGTGGCTAGAATTTTTTATGAGCCATATTATTACTATAACTATCCTCCCTCTTTAATAAGACCCAAGGTCTAAAACAATACTTTGAAAAAAAAAAAATCTTAAAAAAAATGAATCGGGAGAAAACAAAAATTAAAACCGAAACAATAACATTTCGGGGAAAAGTATGAACGCAGGAAAGAAACAAAAGAAACGAGAAAAGAATAGCAACTTATCACATATTAGATAACATTCCCTTAAACAACATGAAAAGAACACACAATCATTCCATTTAATTTAAACAACTAAACATAAGGAAATATAACCACAATTAAATGAATGTAAAGTCAGCTCACCATTCTCATTTATAAACTTTCTACTCCCGCCATTTCCTACCAAAAACCAACTACATTAAATTCATACCTGGAAACAATAAACTAACACTTAAACCTTAAACAAAACACAAGTACGGTTAAGAAAAATTAAGCTAAATAAACAAAACACGTAACGGACTAAAATTCCAAACAGAATCTGGGAATTGAAGATCTATATACATTATACAAACAAACACAACATAAACAGCTCTAATTGAGTAGAGAATCAAATCGGACTGGGTAGAGATTTACACCTATATTTAAATATTACATTACTTGGGTTATTCCAACATTTAAAATCCTAAATACTTTATCCCGTCTCAAAGGCCTAAGTCCTCTGTGTACAGCCTGTATATGTTCACTTCTAAGCCTCTACTGGTTTTAATATCCTCCTCCTGTGGACATGGTTGCTTCATATTCTTTTTCTTTAGCATTTTAAACATGATTAGATGTTAATTAAACATTCTCCGTGTCCATATAATAATTGGAGCCTCACCAGCCATTGCACAAGCTGCAGAGATGCATTCTCTTAACAGTGATTGCCAATGACTTGAGAAAACAAAAAAATTACGTGACTAGTTTCAAGGTGTCTCTGTGATATTGTTGATAAAACTGCCACCATGATTTTACAATGTTTCCTTATAATACAAATGAAGATTTCTCATAATTCCAAGCTCAAGCACAGGGGCAGAGGTAAATGTTATAACAATATTTAAACATTCTTTGTCATTTGCAGTGTCCATATGAATGATGTTTGGACAGCTTTAATGGTGCATTTTGGTAGCATTTGGTCCCGGGAGCTGGCGGGATTCATTGTTGTAAAAGTTCATGAAAGCCGACCAATTCAGCTTTATCACAGGGTGTTTGAAATGTCTTTATCTCTGGCGGGGCTGACCAGATATTCATCACCCTTAGATATTATACAAACCCAGATATGAACTGAGTCTTTGCAATATTGTATTTTCTGGAAAGCTTTTGATGCAAGACAATTGAAGAGAGAGAAACCTTTATACATACCTCTCCATGCTCTGAATAACACATAACCCCACATTAACATTTGACAATTAACATATTCACATAATCCTAGAACCATGTGGCTGAACCCCTTATTATTTTACAATTCACAGAGAGCCATAGAGTCTGTCACTGGCATCCACCAAATCTCTATGTCAAACAGTGACACTAAATTGGGACTTTTCAAAAAAAAATGAATACAAAAGACTAGGCCGTAGCACCAGCCGACATGCAGAAAAAAGGCAATCTCAAAATCAACAACTGTATTACATTGGGTATCGGCAGAAATGCTAATAAGGGCTAAATATCCAAACTATAGGAAATCTGTATTATGAGCGGGCTTAAATAGGGGTATAACTAGGAAGATACGGTTTTATAATTACTCATTGCTTTACAAGTACAAACCATTAGGCAGAATACTATTAATTATATCTGTTAAAGCAGCGGGTTAGGGGCATAAAAAATAATCCGTACATCACTTTTACTTCCAACAAGTTATGCCACAAAGAAATTAGATACACAATTACTTACTAAAATCCGTGATTATCATAATGGGGTAATCTGGTAATAATTCAAAGGAAAATAAGACATCACAATAGACCATTATCCCTTTAGTGACATTATTTATATTCTTGTCTCTCTGCAAGTCCTCCAAAAAATCTCTACGCAAGGACTTGCAATCAGCTGAGGGACCTTATTATAAGGAACTTAATAGAGAAGCCACTAGTCCCTGTATCCATCAAAAAAAAATTAACAGCTTACCTCGTTAGATGAAGAACACAAATAGATTACACATTCTGTCTCATGAGCTGTACCACACGAGGGGAATCACTTGTGGGAAATCCATCACAACTGCCATCTAGGGATATCTATCTGTGACTGTATTTTCACATCTACTTAGCTATATAGATATAACGGGTCTCACACCATGATCTAATTTATTACAAATAAACATTTGCTATATGAAGCGATTCCTCTTTAACACCAACAACTCTACCAGATCCTGCCCTTTCACTTTCTAAATCTTCACTTCTCAAAAACCTCTGTAGTATAAGAAAAAAACCTTCCGTAGACATTCCTACCTCCATTCGCAATTATAAAAATCCCATTTACAACTAGTTTAGACATGAAAGGAGAGGAGGAGGGGGGAAGCGGGTTTAAGGAATGTAGAACGATAAAATTGACACAGAATAGAAAACAATCGAGTCCAACACTTCTAAGTGCACCCAGCATTAACCATTTAAACTTTACTTATTAATATAATCAGATGTATAATAATTCACTAAGAGAGCTCACAATAAGAATATACATCTTTTTAATCCAACCCAATATATTATCAAACCATGGATTGCCATAATCTGTACCACCAATGCGGATCACCTAATCCTCTTGAGTTTCCAGGAAAATTCTTCGGAATATCAGTATTTTCCCACACATTGGAAACCCTGTAACTTAGAATTAAAACACTTTATATACTTTACTTTAATGACTTATCATGTTTGGGTCAAACACCTTTTACTGTGAAACTCTCCATCCTGTAAGCAAGAAGGTTTAACCATAAAAGCGCAGTGTATACATTAGGGAACAAATCACACTGAAAGCAAAAGGAGGGGGGGAAAAAAAAAACTTACACTCTAATAAATCAGTCACTTACATATAAGCATGCAAGACAGACAAGACAAAGTAAGGGTTTCTCAATGTTCCGTAATAATGCTAGCTAGCAAAGAAACACAACTCAGAAGTTCGAACTTCAAATGAACCAGACCACACTGTCCGTTCTATAAATGGTTAAGCTAACTCTTAAGTCCCCGTCCCTAACCCCGTGTTTTACACTACTTCACGCTGAAGAAACTCTTAGTTAAAGAGAAAACATTAACTTCTCTATGTGCAGGTCGTCGCCTGCGGGAAGTTTATCTTGTGTCCAACCACAAGTTGCGAGTCCAACCCGCAAATAGGATCCTAATCAATCAGGGAAAATATATCTCGTCGCGGCTCCCAGTTACCTACACCTCTTCCAAGAGAAACTAAAAATGCGATCGCCACCTGCGGGAGTCTACCTTAACTCTTAACCTCTCTAAGCACCCCAGCACCAAGTTTTTACATTCCACTCAGGGAATAAAACTCTTTCAGATAAAACACCCACCCACGAAGCAACTTCCTTAAGGAACTCGATCACAGGTCCAGCCTCGCGGGCATTCTACTTACAGACACTCTACTTACAGACTATCTTTAAGACGTGGGGCATCGTCCGCACCTTCCAGACCACGTTTTAAAATCGTTATACCAATTGTGCTTCAAGTTACATACAGAACAAGCAAGACAGAACTTAAAATTAATATTCAATACTTACGGTCCTGTAGGTTTATCCCCACTTACTGACACCAACATTTAAAGAAGAATATATTCCTACACTGTTCCAACCATTATTTGTGCCCAGTTTCTAGAACACTGAAAAAGCCTCACAAGCTGCGGGAGATAGAATTGAGGCACCACAATGGCATGTACTGAAACTATCTCAGTTTATTTGGGTCATAACTCGGGCATATATGAAACAAAGGAAAAACCTGCAATGACGAAAAGGGGGCTTTACCAGACTTTTGTCTGTAACAATATATAAAAACATGTCTTGGAAATGCGAGAATACAGACAAGTTGACATAGGAGGCAGAAGACCTTGAGATAACGTATTATCTATGGCCATGAAAACAGCCTGTGCTAGGTACGGCTTGGTACATTTTTGAAAAAAACAGACTAAGTAATATTGCACAAAATGGAGTCGAAAACAAATGGCTGCTATTAGGCTACGTGATTATACAGAATATATAAAAACCTAACACAGACATTATGGGTAGGTATAAAAGGTTGGACTAATGGAACGTTAGTCTTAAATACAACCTCCAGTACTATTTTACTATGTACTGTTCTACAGCTTATGGGTAGGGTATAAAGTTTGGACTGATGGACGTATGTCTTTATACAACCTCCAATACTATGTTACTATGTACTGTTATACAGACAACACATAATGGTTAGGTTATAAAGGTTGGACTAGATGGATGTATGTCTTGATACAACTCCATTACTATGTTACTATGTACTGTTATACAGACATTATGGGTAGGGTATAAAGGTTGGACTAGATGGACGTATGCAAAGAGAAGATGATGATTTTTTGCTTATATTTGTTCCCTTCATTTCTCCCCAGCAACCGGCATGTTCTTTGGGTAGGGCGCCCAGTCCCATGGGGGGAATGTCCCCTGCCATGACACCTTGGAACCAGGGAGCTACCCCAGCATATGGAGCCTGGTCCCCAAGCATTGGTAAGTCTTGTGCATCCACCGGGTGTTTTCTCATTTTGGTGTATGTGCTATGTGTTCACTAACAGTCAGACTGCAGAGCCCGGTGATAGGAGATACTCGTCTTATAAAGCCTGATACATGATGTGTTCCCATCACCAGTAATTTCCATGGTACCTGCTATAGACTGATTCTTTTCTCTCCTGATCACTAATGTGTGTTCCATAGTTTAGGAATTTACTCGTCTTATAAAGTCTGATACATGATGTGTTCCCATCACCAGTAATTTCCATAGGACCTGCTATAGACTGATTCTTTTCTCTCCTGATCACTAATGTGTGTTCCATAGTTTAGGAATTTACTCCTCTTATAAAGCCTGATACATGATGTGTTCCCATCACCAGTAATTTCCATAGGACCTGCTATAGACTGATTCTTTTCTCTCCTGATCACTAATGTGTTTCCATAGTTTAGGAATTTACTCCTCTTATAAAGTCTGATACATGATGTGTTCCCATCCCCAGTAATTTCCATAGGACCTGCTATAGACTGATTCTTTTCTCTCCTGATCACTAATGTGTGTTCCATAGTTTAGGAATTTACTCCCTTATAAAGCCTGATACATGATGTGTTCCCATCACCAGTAATTTCCATAGGAACCTGCTATAGACTGATTCTTTTCTCTCCTGATCACTAATGTGTTTCCATAGTTTAGGAATTTACTCCTCTTAAAGCCTGATACATGATGTGTTCCCATCACCAGTAATTTCCATAGGACCTGCTATAGACTGATTCTTTTCTCTCCTGATCACTAATGTGTTTTCCATAGTTTAGGAATTTGCTCTTATCTTGACACGTTTCTTTTTCTTATCAGGATCTGGAATGACCCCGGGAGCTGCTGGCTTCTCCCAAGTGCAGCTTCAGATGCTAGTGGTTTTCATTCCAGGATCTCTCCTGCCTGGTCTCCCCACTCCTGGGTCTCCTGATCTCCATGTCCCTCCAGCCATACATTCCCTCCCCAGGTAAGTGAATCTATGTGAGCAGATGATGAGTGACTGTATTGCATGTCTGATCATGGCCATGGTGGCAGGTTTGGGTCTATTTACATAGGCTATTGATGCAGCAGATGATGCGTGACTGTATTGCATGTCTGATCATGGCCATGGTGGCAGGTTTGGGTCTATTTACAGAGGTTATTGATGCAGCGATGATGAATGACTGTATTGCATGTCTGATCATGCCATGGTGGCAGGTTTGGGTCTATTTACAGGTTTATTGATGCAGCGATGATGAATGACTGTTTTGCATGTCTGATCATGGCCATGGTGGCAGGTTTTCTATTTACAGAGGTTATTGATGCAGCAGATGATGAATGACTGTATTGCATGTCTGATCATGGCCATGGTGGCAGGTTTGGGTCTATTTACAGAGGTTATTGATGCAGCAAATGATGAATGACTGTATTGCATGTCTGATCATGGCCATGGTGGCAGGTTTGGGTCTATTTACAGAGGTTATTGATGCAGCGGATGATGAATGACCGTATTGCATGTCTGATCATGGCCATGGTGGCAGGTTTGTCTATTTACAGAGGCTATTGATGCAGCAGATGATGAATGACTGTATTGCATGTCTGATCATGGCCATGGTGGCAGGTTTGTGTCTATTTACAGAGGCTATTGATGCAGCGGATGATGAATGACTGTATTGCATGTCTGATCATGGCCATGGTGGCAGGTTTGTGTCTATTTACAGAGGCTATTGATGCAGCAGATGATGAATGACTGTATTGCATGTCTGATCATGGCCATGGTGGCAGGTTTGGGTCTATTTACAGAGGTTATTGATGCAGCGGATGATGAATGACCGTATTGCATGTCTGATCATGGCCATGGTGGCAGGTTTGTCTATTTACAGAGGCTATTGATGCAGCAGATGATAATGACTGTATTGCATGTCTGATCATGGCCATGGTGGCAGGTTTGTGTCTATTTACAGAGGCTATTGATGCAGTGGATGATGAATGACCGTATTGCATGTCTGATCATGGCCATGTGGCAGGTTTGGTCTATTTACAGAGGCTATTGATGCAGCGGATGATGAATGACTGTATTGCATGTCTGATCATGACCATGTGGCAGGTTTGGGTCATTTACAGAGGTTATTGATGCAGCGGATGATGAATGTCTGTATTGCATGTCTGATCATGGCCATGGTGGCAGTTTGGGTCTATTTACAGAGGATTAACAAGCTGTCATTTATTTCTGCAGGTGGCGCTATGTCTCCAGTTACTCTCCAACATCCCCTGCTTATGAACCCCGCAGTCCTGGAGGCTACCCCCCCAGAGTCCCATGCTTCCCCCACATCCCCTTCCTACAGCCCCACGTCCCCTTCCTACTCTCCAACCAGCCCCAATTACTCCCCCACTTCACCAAGTTACTCTCCTACCTCTCCCACAGCTACTCCCCACTTCCCCTTCCTATTCACCCACTTTCCTCTCTATTCTCCCACCAGTCCCAGTTACAGCCCAACATCTCCTAGTTCAGCCCACATCTCCCAGTTACAGCCCTACAAGCCCTAGTTAGCCTACGAGCCCAAGCTACTCCCCGACATCACCCAGTTACTCGCCTACTTCTCCCAGTTACAGTCCGACATCTCCCAGCTACTCTCCCACAAGCCCCAGCTACTCTCCCACAAGTCCCGCTATTCTCCTACTCTCCTTCATACAGTCCCACTTCCCCCTCTTACTCTCCTACTTCACCTAACTACTCTCCTACCTCTCCCAATTACACCACGACCTCGCCCAGTTATTCTCCAACGTCTCCTAGCTACAGCCCTACTTCCCCCAGCTACTCCCCAACTTCTCCTATTATAGTCCAACCAGTCCCAGCTATTCCCCAACATCACCTAGTTATTCTCCCTCGAGTCCCCGTACACCCACAGTCTCCGAGCTACACCCCAAGCTCACCCCAGCTACAGTCCAAGCTCACCCAGTTATTCTCCAACCAGTCCCAAAATACACCCCAACAAGCCCATCCTACAGCCCAAGCTTCCAGAGTACACGCCAACATCCCCGAAATACTCGCCAACATCTCCAAAGTACTCTCCAACCCCCCAAAATCCCCCCACATCCCCTACATACCCCCAACGACTCCAAAATATCCCCAACCTCACCCACATACTCTCCAACCTCCCCTGTCTATACCCCAACATCCCCAAAGTATTCTCCACCCTCCCCTACCTACTCTCCCACTTCCCCCAAAATATTCACCAACTTCACCCACCATATTCTCCCACCAGCCCCAAAGGCTCCACCTACTCGCCTACATCGCCAGGTTATAGTCCTACATCTCCTACATACAGTCTTACAGTCCACCATTAGTCCTGATGACAGCGATGAAGACAACTGACATGCAGGCCAGTAGGAGATGGCAACCATCTGACACGTAACATTGCTGGGTCTTACCGGATCACATCCCTGGATGGACCCTCTTGTGTGTGACGTTTTCAGACCAAGTCTTGTAGTAGCGGTTGTTTTGGATCTGAATAAGATATTGACTTTTTAACATGTACTCGACCCCTTACATTTTATTTGCACTTAACTGCCTGCAAACGATTCCTTTTATTATCCATAAAAAAGAAAATGGGTTAATGAGAAGGTCTTTTTGGTCCTTTTTTTTTTTTAAGCTGCTTCCCTTCGCTGAGATTTTGTCTGGAGCTTCTCGGATTTTCGAAGGTTGATTTGAGATGTTTATTGTTACCACGTTCTGTACTTTGCTAAAAAATTAATACATTTACACGGTGGTCCATTTTTATCTTTTCTCCCCCATTTTATGCATCGTATGACAGGATTGCGATTGGCTGATTAGTATAATCAATCGTCTGGTTTTGTACTTTGATTGGGTGACTAATTAGATTTGTGGTTTATCAGGATTTGCTGTGAGGTTTGTGATAAGAAATATTAATGAAGAGGGGTTATCACTATATTAAACACATTTACTATACAGGTGTCTTACTATACCTACACGTTAAAGTATGAGGGTACTGAAGAGTAGAGATGTCCGAACTTCGCAAAATCCGTTCCGCTCAAGATCCGAAAACCACGAGCAGACACATTAAAACCAATTAAAATGAAAAAATCCTCAAATACAAGGATTCTTCGAAAATACAAGGATTCTGAAAGTACGGACCCGAACTTATATTTCCCCGCATTTTCGAAAATATGAGAAATCCTCGTAATTCCGAAAATTTTCAAAATGCGTTTCGGAAGGGCGGAAAACCGGAAAATCCGCGATATCCCCGTTTGCGAATGTGCTAAATCTTCCGCGGATCCGAACCCGGAACTGCCACTGAAAGGAGAAATTCCCCTCCATGTGCGGTGGCAAAAGCTGCAATTAGGGCATGTTCTAGCGATTTGTTTTATATTTTATATTGGTTTGGAGTAAGGGATATTTATGAAGATTTGCAATACTGTGCCTTAACATATTACAAAACTATTGATAGTGATTGGTAGTTGACAAGGCCATCTAAATCATAGAGGTTAGGGTGATGGGCACAACTTGCCAGTTAATAATATAAATATATATCCATAGTTCAGCACCTTCCCTACCACTGAGGTTTAGGCTTACAGTCTATAGTTACCAGGCTGTGAACGACTACCTTTATTGGATATTGGTATTACATGGCTATTTTCAATTACAAGCGACACATCCCAGACCAAAGCGAATCTGAAAAGATAAGAACTGGTCTAGATAGAACTGGACTGAGCTCTTAGGCGGTACACACCATTCACTATTTTCGACCGACCAAAAGCCGATGACCGTGGTTATCTGTTGGAAATTTTGCATGTTGGGGGGGCCACGGATCAGGCCTGTGGTAAATCACGGCCATTGTGGGAACTGTTTGGCCGTGGCCACTATTGCTTTCAGTCATTTGTCCCGGCCAAGCGCGCTAGTAGCGAATGCTCGGTCTGGACAGAGTCCCCGTGTTGTACCCAGCTTAAGGCTTCTTACACACCTGTTATGTTGTAACAGGCCAACAAAGAGCGACCAATCAACCAGACAAATTATCCGCTGTTCATCGATTTTGTGCGCCAGTTTCTGTTTAATGACAAGCTTGCATAGTAAGTTTAGCAGTTGTGGTCATTAAGGTCCCATGGGCTTGGTAATGAAATAATGCAGAGGGTAACCTACGTTTAGTCTTGGAACTTTTTCATTCCTAGACCATTTTACTGGCTCTAGAGTCTTATGCGTTGTACCCCTTGAAAGGGCTGGGACGGGGTGTTATGCTGGGCGCAGTAAAGGTGAAAATGTTTATCGGAAGTTTCATGGTCCCTGGATGTGAGTGGGTCCCCATGGGTTAATTTGAACACCTTTTCTCTTTGATCCTCTGTGTCTGTTTGGGAGAAAATATGTTCACTGTGCAGAAAATCCGTAACATTGGTCCCCGGGAGATGTGAAAACAGTTTTCTACCACTACGTGTTCTAATTACACCCGAGCACAGCCTGTCACTGGACACGGGTCACTACCAAACACCTGGCAATGCCATCCATGTTTTATTAAACATTCCACCCATAATTCCTTCTCTCTGTGGATTTTCCTCTAGTGCTCTGGGGATAAGTGAAGTTGAAGGAAAAACAGACACTATGGAATGTATATGTGGTCTGATGCTAACGCTCCAAATAGCTCTTTGTTTATAGGTAAACCTCCTCTGTGTGCTGACATTAGGTCTATCTCTGGGAGACCCATTCTGTGTGTGTGTGTGTGTGTATAGATTATATATAGTTGAATAAAGACATAGATACATCCAGTCCAACCCGCTAAGCAAATATCCTCACTTGCTGCCTAACTGTTCATCAGGAGGCAAAAAAAACCCACCAGAATTATGAAGAGGAAAAAAATTCCTTCCTGAGTCCAAGGGCCATATTTGTAAAGGCGCCGTATCGCTTTTTTCTGTACCGCACCTTTACGATCAGTAAGACGATTGTTAAACCGATACGATCATAAATTACCGATTGTAAACCTACAATAACGAAATCCTAGATTAAGAGCTAAAAAAAGTGATACCGGGGGTTTATAAATATGGCCCCAATGGACAATGGGAAATTTCCCTGGATCAACTCTACTTATATGTATCAATACCAGTAGTATAGTATAGTAAGATAAAATAAGTATTTGAGGTTGAATAAGACATACGCCATCCAGTCCACACCATCTAGCAATATCCTCATTTCCTGCCTAACTGTTGATCCAGAGAAAGGCAAAACAACCCCCACCAAATTTATGAGGGAAAAATTCCTTCCGGACTCCAAGTGGCAATGGAAAATTTCCCTGGATCAACTCTACTTTATGTATCAATACCAGTAACTTGCAACATTCCTGTTTGTAGAAACTCATCCAGCTTTTTTATTAAACTGACCAATGAACCTGCCATAACAACGTCCACTGGAAGACAGTTCCATAGCTTTACCGTTCTCACAGTGACAAACCCTTTCCCAACTCTACTTTATGTATCATAACCAGTAACTTGTAACATTCCTTTGTTTGTAGAAACTCATCCCAGCTTTTTATAAACTGACCAATGAACCTTCATAACAACGTCCACTGGAACTTCCAAGCTTTACCCCGTTCTCACCATGACAACCCTTTCCCAACTCTACTTTATGTATCAATACCATAACTTGTAACATTCCTTGTTTGTAAAACTCATCCACTTTTTATTAAACTGACCAATGAACCTGCCATAACAACGTCCACTGGAAGACAGTTCCATAGCTTTACCGTTCTCACAGTGACAAACCCTTCCCCCCAACTCTACTTTATGTATCAATCCCAGTAACTTGTAACATTCCTTGTTTGTAGAAACTCATCCAGCTTTTTATTAAACTGACCAATGAAACCTGCCATAACAAACGTCCACTGGAAGACAGTTCCATAGCTTTAATACCGTTCTCACAGTGACAAACCCTTTCCCAACTCTACTTTATGTATCAATCCCATAACTTGTAACATTCCTTGTTTTTGTAGAAACTCATCCAGCCTTTTTATTAAACTGACCAATGAACCCTGCCATAACAACGTCCACTGGAAACAGTTCCATAGCTTTACCGTTCTCACAGTGACAACCCTTTCCCAACTCTACTTATGTATCAATCCCAGTACTTGTAACATTCCTTTTTTGTAGAAACCCATCCAGCTTTTTATTAAAACTGACCATGAACCTGCCATAACAACGTCCACTGGAAGACAGTTCCATAGCTTTACCGTTCTCCAGTGACAAACCCTTTCCCAACTCTACTTTATGTATCAATACCAGTAACTTGTAACATTCCTGTTTTGTAGAAACTCATCACTCATCTTTTTATTAAACTGACCAATGACACCTGCCATAACAACGTCCACTGGAAGACATTCCATAGCTTTACCGTTCTCACAGTGACAAACCCTTTCCCAACTCTACTTTGTATCAATCCCAGTAACTTGTAACATTCCTTGTTTGTAAAAACTCAACCTCTTTTATTAAAACTGACCAATGAACCTGCCATAACAACGTCCACTGGAAGAGACAGTTCCATAGCTTTAACCGTTCCACAGTGAAAAAACCCTTTCCCAACTCTACTTTATGTATCAATACCAGTAACCGCAATCGCACCAGAAAAACGTGCGGTTTTTTTTGCGTTGCCTGGCGTTTTCAATAATTTGGAAAATCGCAAGCGCTAACGCAAAAAAAACGCGCAGTGTGGCCTACCCTTAGTGATGTCCACGTGTCCTCTACATGTTCTATTGGTGAACAATGCCCCAGATAGTTGTTATGTATGGCCCGTTAAAGTATTATTATACACTTATCATATCCCCACTCAAGCGCCTTTTCTCCATCGTACATAATTGTAACTTTTCCAATCTCTCTTCATATTCAAGCTCCCCCAATCCCCTTATTAATTAGTTGCCCTTCTCTGACCCTTTTCAAAGATTTGTTTTTGTACACAGGATTCCAAAATTGCACTGCATATTCCAAATGAGGCCTATACCAATGCTTTGTAAAGAGGGGAATTACATTTTCCTCCCTTGAATCCACCCTCGCTTCATAAAAGACAATACCATGCTGGCTCTGGCTGTTGCCAGCCTGGCACTGCTGCTACCTTTAATTTGTTATCCACCAAACTCCAAGATTCCCTTTCCAACAGGGATTCACTTAACACAGAGCCATTTATAGTATAAGTAGCACAAGGATTTTAAGTCCAAAATGCATCAACCTTCCATTTATCAACATTGAATCTCATCTGCCACTTAGCAGCCCAATGTGACAATCTATCTAGATCCCCTTGCAACGATTGCACATCCTCTGAAGTTTTTAATGGTCGACAAAGTTTGTGTCATCAGCAAACACAGAAACCTTGCTGACAATACCCACTTCCAAATCATTAATAAATAGATTAAATAGAAGCGGCCCCAACACAGAACCCTGTGGCAACCCCACTTAGCACTTTAGTCCCATAATGATGAAGCCCCATTAACAACTACTCCTCTCTGCTCCTATTCTTTAACCAATTTTCTATCCATGTACAAATGTGACTCCCAAGACCACAGACCTTAGCTTATTCATTAGTCGCCTATGGGGACTGATCAAGCCTTTTGCAAAGTCCAAGTAAACTACATCTACTGCTATGCTCAGAGTCTAAATTTCTACTTACTTCCTCATAAAGCCAGCAAGTTAGTTTTGACAAGATCTTTCCTCCTAAATCCATGCTGGTTACTACTATTATAATTTCAGCCCTTGAAACATACTCTAGAACATGTTCCCCTTATTAACTTTCCAGGATCTTCCCCCACCACTGAAGTTAAACTTACAGGCCTGTAATTACCCGGCTGTGAACGACTACCCTTTTGAATATTGGAATAAAACATCAGCCTTTTTCCAATCCAAGGCACACCACCGGACATGAGGGAATCAGCAAAAATAAGAAAACAATTGGTCTAGATAAAACTGAACTTAGCTCCCTAAGTACCCCGAGGATGTATTGTATCCGTCCAGGAGATTTATTAATATATAACCTTATTTATGAGTTCTTCTGTTACCATATCCTCGGTTAACCAAAGTGAACTTGAATCTGGTATACCTTTATTGCTTACGATACTCTATGATATTCTGTACTTGGATCTTCTATAGTGTAATACAGAGGGAAAAAAATTATTCAAGACATTTGCTTTAATATGCCATCCTCCGTAAACTACCTTATATCCCCATTAATTAATGGTGCCACATTCTCAGTCTCATCTTCTTACTATTAATATACTTAAAAAAATGTTTAGCTTAGTGATGCTTTGTTCAGCTATCCTAACTTTCATTATTATTTTTAGCTAGTTTTGATTGCTTTCTTACACTCCTTGTTACTTTTTTTATACTCCCTAAAGGCCCTTTCCGTTCCCCTCGGCCTTAAAGGTTTTAAATGCCTTTTTCTTCTTTCCATTTGCCCCTCTTTACATCAAATTCAGCCACATGGGCTCGGATTTTATTTTTTTTACATTTATTTCCAAGGGTATAAATTTAGATGTGAACTGGCTTAAAATCCCTTGAACACAGTCCATTCTGTTCATTACCTTTAACCTGATAAACATTATCCCAGTTGACATTCTGAAAGCTGCTTTTAAACCTGGGAAAATTTGCTTTACCTGAAATTAAATGTCTTTGTTAACCCAGCGCACTTTTCCTTTCGATAACAAAGTTCCAAACGCCACTATTTCATGGTCACATTATCCCTAAGCCTCCAGTTACCTTTATATCTATAATGCCGCTCCACAATGTTAGATATTACCAGATCCAACAGAGCTCCTTTTCTAGTAGGAACCCTCAACCCCTGTGAGAGAAATTATCCTGCAGCAAATTCAGAAACTCATCGCCTTTTTTCTGTGATGGCAGTTCCCCACCACACACAATCAATGTCAGGGTAATTGAAGTCCCCCATAATGAGTACACTCCCCAAACTTGCAGCCCTTGCCAACTGCATATGAAGTTGACTCACCTCCTCTCTGCTAGCATTTGGCGGCTTATAGCAGACACCCCACAATGACATTACCCACTTCCCCTTTCCTGTTGCCTAATTCCACCCATATTGCCTCCACTTTATCATCCATATCACCAGCTATCTCTTCTTTTAAATTTGGCTTCAATTCTTTTTTAACATAATACACATACTCCTCCCCTTCCTTTTTTTTTCTGTCCTGCCTAAACAAGGCATATCCTTCTAATATTTACAGCCCAGTCTTGAGAACTGTTTCAACCACGTTTCTGCTTTATACCTATTACATCATACTTTTCATTCAATGCCATCATTTCCAATTCACCCATTTTGTCAGCCAGGCTTCTTGCATTTGCAAACATACCTTTTAGATTATGATCCTGTAATTTATTCGTACACTTTGATACACATTCCTCCCTATCCCCTATGCCTAGCTACCCCACCCCCTTTCCATCCACCACTGGCCTATCTACACCCTCGCTTTCCTCCTGGACAATCTATCCCAGTGAGACTGCTAATACCCTCCCCCCCCAAACCTAGTTTAAAATCTCCTCCAACCCTCTAGCCATCTTCCCCCTAAAACAGCTGCACCACCATCAGTGAGGTGCAACCCATCCCTACTAAGAGCCTGTAGCCGACAGCAAAGTCTGCCCAGTTTTCTCAAAAACCCAACCCTTCTTCCTTACCACCACTCCTCTTAGCCACGCATTAATGCTCCTAAGCTCCCGCTGTCTCCCTGGCTTAGCACCGTGGCTGCGGTAGTATTTCTGAAAACACTACCCTGGAGGTCCTTGCTTTTATCTTGGCCCCTAGTTCTCGGAAATCATGTTTAGGACCTCACCTCCACCTCTAACTACTTGTCATTGCCCCCAATTTGAACCAAGACCGCCGGGTCACAAACCGGCCCCACCCACATAATCGGTCTACACGACGATCCACCACATCGAACCCTAGCACCAGGCAGGCAACACACATTCGGCTTGTAGGGTCTTGGCGCAGATTACCCTATCTACCTTCCTTATAATGGAGTCCCCTACCACTACCACCTGCCTTGCATTCCGGACCCTTCGTTCCTCCTCCCTTGTATCAGAATGGCAGTCCCCTGGTGCTCAAGGGACTAGCCCCCTCCTAACACGCTAATTCCGAGGTGTCCCCCTCCTACACTTCATTACCTAAGGCGGCAAATCTTTGGGATGGACAATCTGGGAAGAACCCCCCCCCTACTCTTCCGTCCCCCACTTCCCCTAGTAACCCTAACAAAACTACCTCCTTCCTCATCCTTTCTTGTCCTCTTCCACCCACCTCTATACTGGCCCCAGCCAGGTGCCTGCTGACCCCCCAGTTCTGCCAATCCCCGCAATGCTGCAAGCTGCCCCCTTAGACTCTCTCACCTCAGCTTCCAAACGGCAACCCACTCACCCTGACACAGACTAAGGTTCCCCTGGAACGTCTGCTCCAGGTTCCTATACATGTGGCACATGCACATGCATGGTACTGACAAAACTGTCCCTTCTAATACACCACACCAACACAGTGACGCACAAACCTTGTTTAAAATTGTCCTTCTTGTTTCAATGTCCTTCTTTTTTATGTCCTTGAGATCAAGGTCCTTAAGAGAAAAGCCCCTCACAATTCGTTACATCACACTCCAGGAAACTTCCTTTTGTTAGGTCCAAACCACAGCCCCAACACTGTGAATCCTATTAACTAATAGGCCCCAACCCCACACAATTATGTGCAAAAGCCAAAAGAGAGGGAAAAAAAAAAAAAAAAAACCAAACACTTATTAACCCTTTACAACAGCCTGTTTGTGATTAACACAGTCACATTACTAGAAATAGAAGTCCAGCACCCCCTTTAACTGGAAGAAGAAAGATTAGTCTGCTTACTGCACACTCACATCCTGCACAACATAGTTCTTAAGAGTACAAACAATCCTTATTTTCAAACTGTCAAACAATCCCTATTTTCAAACTTTCAACACACACCATACAACCATCAAATGATTAAGTGTCCCTTCTTTTTTATGCCTTGAGATCAAGGTCCTTAAGAGAAAGGCCACTCACAAGTTCGTTTCACCACAGGAAACTTCCTTTTGTTAGGTGTCCAAACCACAGGCCCAACAACTGTGAATCCTATTTAACTAATAGCCCCAACCCCCACACCAATTAGTACAAGAGCCAGAAAGAGAGGGAAAAAAAACCAAACACTTATAAACCTTTCACAGCCTGTTTTGTATTACAACAGGTACAATACTAGAATATAGAAGTCCAGCACACCCCTTTTAACTGGAAGAAGAAAGATTAGTCTGCTTACTGCACACTCAATCCTGCACACATAGTTCTTAACAGTAACAAACAATCCTATTTTCAAACTGTCAACAATCCCTATTTTCAAACTTTCACACAACACCACAACCATCAATGATTAAGTGTCCTTCTTTTTTTATGTCCTTGATCAAGGTCCTTAAGAGAAAGGGCCACTCACAAAGTTGTTTCCACCATCACAGGAAACTTCCTTTTGTTAGGTCCAGTAACTTGTAACATTCCTTGTTTTAGAAACTCATCCACTTTTTATTAAACTGACCAATAAACCTGCATAAACACGTCCCACATGAAGACCGTTCCATAGCTTTACCATCTCACAGTGACACACCCTTTCCCACCTCTACTTTATGTTTCAATACCAGTAACTTGTAACATTCCTTGTTTGTAGAAACTCATCCAGCTTTTATTAAACTGACCAATGAACCTGCCCATAACAACTCCACTGGAAGACGTTCCATAGCTTTACCGTTCTCACAGTGACAAAACCCTTTCCCACTCTACTTTATGTATAAATACCAGTAACTTGTAACATTCCTTGTTTGCAGAAACTCATCCAGCTTTTTATAAACTGACCAATGAACCTGCCCATAACAACGTCCACTGGAAGACAGTTCCATTATTACCGTTCTCACAGTGACAACCCTTTCCCAACTTACTTTATGTATCAATACCAGTACTTGTAACATTCCTTGTTTGTAGAAACTCATCCAGCTTTTTATTATAAACTGACCAATGAACCTGCCATAACAACGTCCACTGGAAGACAGTTCCATAGCTTTACCCTTCTCACAGTGACAAACCCTTTCCCAACTCTCTTTATGTATCAATACCAGTAACTTGTAGCATTCCTTGTGTGAAAACTCATCCACTTTTATTAAACTGACCAATGAACCTGCCATAACAACGTCCACTGGAAGACAGTTCATACTTTACCGTTCTCACAGTGAAAAAAACCCTTTCACAACTCTACTTTATATATCAATCCAGTAACTTGTAACATTCCTTGTTTGTAGAAACCATCCAGCTTTTTATTAAACTGACCATGAACCTGCCTAACAACGTCCACTGAGACAGTTCCATAGCTTTACCGTTCTCACAGTGACAAACCCTTTCCCACTCTACTTTATGTATCAATACCAGTAACTTGTAACATTCCTGTTTGTAGAAAACTCATCCAGCTTTATTAATAAACTGACCAATGAACCTGCCATAACAACGTCCACTGGAAGACAGTTCCATAGCTTACCGTTCTCACAGTGAAAAACCCTTTCAACTCTACTTTTTTATGTATCAATACCAGTAACTTGTAACATTCCTGTTTGTAGAAACTCACCGCTTTTTTTAAACTGACCAATAACCTGCCATAAACACGTCCACTGGAAGACAGTTCCTTGCTTTACCGTTCTCACAGTGAAAAACCCTTTCACAAACTCTACTTTATATATCATACCAGTAACTTGTAACATTCCTTGTTTGTAGAAACTCATCCAGCTTTTTTAAATTGACCAATGAACCTGCCATAACAACGTCCACTGGAAGACAGTTCCATAGCTTTACCGTTCTCACAGTGAAAAACCCTTTCACAACTCTACTTTATTATCAATACCAGTAACTTGTAACATTCCTGTTTGTAGAAACCTCATCCAGCTTTATATTAAACTGACCAATGAACCTGCCATAAACAACGTCCACTGGAAGACAGTTCCATAGCTTTATACCGTTCTCACATGACAAACCCTTTCACAACTCTACTTTATATATTATCAATACCAGTAACTTGTAACATTCCTTGTTTGTAGAAAACTCCTCCGCTTTTTTATAATTGACCAATGAAACCTGCCATAACAACGTCCCACTGGAAGACAGTTCCATAGCTTTAACCGTTTCTCACAGTGAAAACCCTTTCACAACTCTACTTTATATATCATACCAGTAACTTGTACATTCCTTGTTGTAGAAACTCATCCAGCTTTTTATTAATGACCAATGAACCTGCCATAACAAACGTCCACGGAAGACAGTTCCATAGCTTTACCGTTCTCACAGTGAAAAAACCCTTTCACAACTCTACTTTATATCAATAACCAGTAACTTGTAACATTCCTTGTTTGTAGAAACTCATCCAGCTTTTATATTAAACTGACCAATGAACCTGCCAATACAACGTCCACTGGAAGACAGTTCCATAGCTTTACCGTTCTCACAGTGACAAACCCTTTCCCAACTCTACTTTATGTATCAATCCCAGTAACTTGTAACATTCCTGTGTTTGAAGAAACCCATCCAGCTTTTTATTAAACTGACCAATGAACCGCCCATAACAACCGTCCACTGGAAGACAGTTCCATAGCTTTACCGTTCTCACAGTGACAAACCCTTTCCCAACTCTATTTTATGTATCAATACCAGTAACTTGTAACATTCCTTGTTTGTAGAAAACTCATCCAGCTTTTTTTATTAAACTGACCAATGAACCTGCCATAACAACGTCCACTGGAAGAACGTTCCATAGCTTTACCGTTCTCACAGTGACAAACCCTTTCCCAACTCTACTTTATATGTTCAATACCAGTAACTTGTAACATTCCGTTTGTAGAAACTCATCCACTTTTTATTAAACTGACCAATGAACCTGCCATAACAACGTCCACTGGAAGACAGTTCCATAGCTTTACCGTTCTCACAATTCCTTTACTATGAGCCATAATCACGTTAATGTGACGCTTTCTTTCAAGTTTTTCTTCGGGTTAGTTTATTATATTTTGCTTTAAATGGGGAGGTTTGGAACTTTAATGGAGTTAGCTGAAAGGGTACTGTTTATACTCGAGTATAAACCGACCCGAGTATAAGCTGAGGTACCTATTTATACCTATTTATCTTATGATTCTGTATTGTTTTGTGGCTTAAGTTGCCCTTTAAATGGACATCAGAATTCCCATACATTAATCCCATACAGTAATAGACAAATCCAGTACCAGTAACCCCCTTGGCACTCCAGATGTTTGGAAACTACAACTCCCAGCATGCTTTGGTTGCTGGGAGTTGTAGTTTCTAAACATGGGGAGTGGCAAGGTTCAATAAACTTAATTAAGCTTACCATCATTAACAATTCTCATGACCCCATATAGTAAAGGCCCTCTGACCCCCATTTAGTAAAGGGCACTCTGACCCCAGATAGTAAAGGGCACTCTGACCCCATATAGTAAAGGGCACTCTGACCCCAGATAGTAAAGGGCACTCTGACCCCAGATAGTAAAGGGCACTCTTACCCCAGATAGTAAAGGGCACTCTGACCCCATATAGTAAAGGGCACTCTGACCCCATATAGTAAAGGGCACTCGGACCCCAGATAGTAAAGGGCACTTTGACCCCATATAGTAAAGGGCACTCTGACCCCATTTAGTAAAGGGCACTCTGACCCCATATAGTAAAGGGCACTCTGACCCCCATATAGTAAAGGGCACTCTGACCCCAGATAGTAAAGGGCACTCTGACCCCAATTGTTAAAAGTGTCACCTGAGAGTTGTAGTTTCAAACTGTCATTTGTACTGAACTAGCAGCTGTTTTTTGCCCCAAACTGAGGAGACCAATCAGATTTACAGCATCCAGATGAGCAGTGACAGTGCTGAGTGAGTCCAACAGGAAGCAGTGTAATGGCAAATCAGCTGCTCCTGTGACTTTCTATGCAGATGAAGGATTTATTAACACAGTGCCACCTACTGGTTACTATCCACAATTGCAGCATTTGGAGTATAAGCCGAGGTTAGGTTTTCAGGCCTGAAAATCTCGACTTATACTTGCAGGAGAAAAGGCAGAACTTGCCTATGAATGGACCAGTGACTCCAACGCCACTGACAGCCTCCGCCACATCCCAAGTCCCTTGCATTTTACGCGCATGCGCACACAGTACAAGGGAGCGTGGATGCGACAGCTGGTGCTGGACCGTTTATGGGTAAGTTCTTCCTTCTCTCCTGCAGAGTTTACTGAACAATGGGAAGTATAAGACGTAGCTCATTTACCTCCTGTTCTTCAGTTAACAAAATGGTGGACATTCCCTTTAACTAGGGAAAGCACCAGGTTTTATTAATGGAATATCAAAGTCACTCAGCTACATTCTAAATATTCCAATGTGGCACCTATTGTATTATGGAGCCCTAAGGTATAATACAACACGTATGTAACGTAACATAGACATATCTTAACCAGTGTATGATGTTGAAAACCAAAAAAATCCTTCATAATGATTTTTTTTTGAAAAGAGACAATTTATTGGGCTAGACAAGGAGATACAATGGGAAAAATCTTTTTCGTTTGGAGCCTCCTGTATCCAATCAGTTCAGAGCTCTGACTTGACATCCTCTTCATGCAATAGGAGAAAGGCCAATCTGGTTATTTGCACGGTCAAACACAACGTAGTACTGACGGATGAAAACATCTCCCAGGATCCACAGGGATGAGGAGGATTGTTGTATGTTGACTGTACAGTAAGACTATAAGCAGAGAATGGGATGAAGATAATTTGTTCCATATATCATATAAGGCTCCTGCTTTCAGTTACAAAGTAGTGGAGGTTGTATAAAGACATACACCAATCTAGTCCAACCTTTATACCCTACCCATAATGTCTGTATAACAGTTACATAGTAACATAGTATTGGAGGTTGTATGAAGACATACGCCAATCTAGTCCAACCTTTATACCCTACCCATAATGTCTGTATAACAGTTACATAGTAACATAGTATTGGAGGTTGTATAAAGACATACGCCAATCTAGTCCAACCTTTATACCCTACCCATAATGTCTAGTGTTTTACCTTCCATACTGTCTATTTGTTTACCTTCCATACTGTCTAGTGTTTAACCTTCCATACTGTCCTATTGTTAACCTTACCATACTGGTCTATTGTTTTACCTTCCATATTCTGTTACTTGTACTTATGTTTTAACTTCCATACTGTCTATTGTTTACCTTCCATACTGTCTATTTTTACCTTCCATACTGTCATTGTTTACCTTCCTACTGTCTATGTTTTACTTCCATACTGTCTATTTTTACCTTCCATACTGTCTAGTGTTTAACTCTTCCTTATCTGTCTATTGTTTAACTTCATACTGTCTATTGTTTACCTTCCTTATACTGTCTATTGTTTACTTCCATACTGTCTTGGTTTACCTTCCATACTGTCTATTGTTTTACCTTCCATACTGTCTTTGTTTACCTTCCATACTGTCTTTGTTTCCTTCCTACGTGTCGTATTGTTTACCTTCCATACTGTCTATTGTTTAACCTTCCATACTGTCTTTTTACCTTCCATACTGTCTATGTTTACCTTCCTTAACTGTCTATTGTTTAACTTCCATACTGTCTATTGTTTCCTTCCTATACTGTCTATTGTTTACTTCCATACTGTCTAAGTTGTTTACCTTCCATACTGTCCTATTGTTTACCTTCCATACTGTCTATTGTTTTACCTTCCTACTGTCTTTGTTACCTCCATACTTTCTATTGTTACCTTCCATACTGTCTATTGTTTACCTTCCATACTGTCTATTGTTTACCTTCCATACTGTCTATTGTTTACCTTCCCTAACTGTCTATTTTTTACCTTCCATACTGTCATTTTTACCTCCATACTGTCTATTGTTTACCTTCCATACTGTCTAGTTTTACTCCATACTGTCTATGTTTACCCTTCCATACTGTCTATTGTTTAACTTCCATACGTCTAGTGTTTACCTTCCTACTGTCTATTGTTTAACTTCCATACTTCTATTGTTTAACTTCCTTCCATACTCTATGTTTTACCTTCCATACTGTCTATGTTAACTTCCATACTGTCTATTTTTACCTTCCATACTGTCGATTGTTTCCTCCATACGGTCTATTGTTTAACTTCCATACTGCTATTGTTTACCTTCCATACTGTCTATTGTTTACTTCCATACTGTCTATTGTTTACCTTCCTTATACTGTCTATGTTTACTTCCATACTGTCTATGTTACCTTCCTACTGTCTATTGTTTACCTTCCATACTGTCTATTGTTTAACCTTCCTATACTGTCTATGTGTTTAACTTCCATACTGTCTATTGTTTACTTCCATACTGTCTATTGTTTACCTTCCATACTGTCTATTGTTTAACTTCCATACTGTCTATTGTTTAACTTCCATACTGTCTATGGTTTAACTTCCATACTGTCTATGGTTTAACTTCCATACTGTCTATTGTTTACCTTCCATACTGTCTATTGTTTACTTACTTCATACGTCTATGGTTTACTTCCATACTGTCTATTGTTTACCTTCCTATCTGTCTATTTTAACTTCCATACTGTCTATTGTTTAACTTCCATACTGTCTATGGTTTAACTTCCATACTGTCTATGGTTTAACTTCCATACTGTCTATGGTTTAACTTCCATACTGTCTATTGTTTACCTTCCATACTGTCTATTGTTTAACTTCCATACTGTCTATTGTTTAACTTCCATACTGTCTATTGTGTTACCTTCCTTATACTGTCTAGTGTTTAACTTCCATACTGTCTATTGTTTAACTTCCATACGTGTCTATTGTTTACCTTCCATACTGTCTATTGTTTAACTTCATACTGTCTATTGTTTACCTTCCTTATACTGTCTAGTGGTTTACTTCCATACTGTCTATTGTTTAACTTCCATACTGTCTATTGTTTACCTTCCATACTGTCTATTGTTTAACTTCCATACTGTCTATGGTTTACCTTCCATACTGTCTATTGTTTACCTTCCTTATACTGTCTAGTGTTTAACTTCCATACTGTCTATTGTTTATATTCCATACTGTCTATGGTTTAACTTCCATACTGTCTATGTTTAACTTGTTACTCCATACTGTCTATGGTTTAACTTCCATTCCATACTGTCTATGTTTAACTTCCATACTGTCTATGGTTTACTTCCTACTGTCTATGTTACTTCCATACTGTCTATTGTTTAACTTCCATACTGTCTATGGTTTACCTTCCATACTGTCTATTGTTTACCTTCCTTATACTGTCTAGTGTTTAACTTCCATACTGTCTATTGTTTAACTTCCATACTGTCTATGGTTTAACTTCCATACGTCTATTGTTTACTTCTATACTGTCTATGTTTAACTTTCCAACTGTCTAGTTTAACTTCCAACTTCCATACTGTCTATGGTTTAACTTCCATACTGTCTATGTGTTTACTTCCATACTGTCTATGTGTTAACTTCCATACTGTCTATGGTTTAACTTCCATACGGTCTATGGTTTACTTCCTTCCATACTGTCTATGGTTTAACTTCCATACTGTCTATGTTTTACCTTCCATACTGTCTATGTTTAACTTCCATACTGTCTATTGTTTACCTCCTTACTCTATGTTTAACTTCCAACTTAGTGTTACCTCCATACTGTCTATTGTTTACCTTCCATACTGTCTATTGTTTACCTTCCTTAACTGTCTATGTTTAACTCCATACTGTCTATTGTTTAACTTCCATACTGTCTATTGTTTAACTTCCATACTGTCTATGGTTTAACTTCCATACGGTCTATGGTTTAACTTCCATACTGTCTATGGTTTAACTTCCATACTGTCTATGTTTACCTTCCATACTGTCTATTGTTTACCTTCCATACTGTCTATTGTTTAACTTCCATACTGTCTATTGTTTAACTTCCATACTGTCTATTGTTTACCTTCCTTATACTGTCTATTGTTTAACTTCCATACTGTCTATGGTTTAACTTCCATACTGTCTATGGTTTAACTTCCATACTGTCTATTGTTTACCTTCCTTATACTGTCTAGTGTTTAACTTCCATACTGTCTATTGTTAACTCCATACTGTCTATGGTTTAACTTCCATACTGTCTATGGTTTAACTTCCATACTGTCTATGGTTTAACTTCCATACTGTCTATGGTTTAACTTCCATACTGTCTATTGTTTACCTTCCCATACTGTCTATTGTTTACCTTCCATACTGTCTATGGTTTAACTTCCATACTGTCTATGGTTTAACTTCCATACTGTCTAGGTTTCCTTCCATACTGTTCTAGTTTACTTCCATCGTCTATTGTTAACTCATACTGCTATGGTTTAACTCCATACTGTCTATGGTTTACTTCCATACTGTCTATGGTTTAACTTCCATACTGTCTATGGTTAACTTCCATACTTGTCTATGGTTTAAACTTTCCATACTGTCTATGTTTTAATCTTTCCATACGGTCTATTGTTTAACTTCCATACTGTCTATGGTGTAACCTTCCATACTGTCTATGGTTTAACTTCCATACTGGTCTATGGTTTAACTTCCACTTCCCATACTGTCTATGGTTTACTTCCATACTGTCTAGGTTTAACTTCCATACTGTCTATGTTTTAACCTTCCATACTGTCTATGTTTAACTTCCATACTGTCTATGGTTTAAAACTTCCATACTGTCTATGGTTTAACTTCCTACTGTCTATTGTTTACCTTCCATACTGTCTATTGTTTACCTTCCATACTGTCTATGTTTACCTTCCTATACGTCTAGTGTTAACTTCCATACTGTCTATTGTTTACTTCCTACTGTCTATGGTTTAACTTCCATACTGTCTATGGTTTAACTTCCATACTGTCTATGGTTTAACTTCATACTGTCTATGTTTACCTTCATACTGTCTATTTTTACTTTCATACTGTCTATTGTTTACCTTCCTACTGTCTATTGTTTAACTTCCATACTGCTATTGTTTTAATCCTCCAGACTGTTCTATTGTTTAACTTCCTACTGTCTATTTTTAACTTCCATCTGTCTATTTGTTTTACTACTCCATACTGTCTATTGTTACTCTCTTATACTGTCTAGTGTTAACTTCCATACTGTCTATTGTTACTCCATACTTCTATGTTTAACTTCCATACTGTCTTGGTTTACTTCCATACTGTCTATGTTTACTTCCATAACTGTCTAGTGTTTACCTTCCATACTGTCTATTGTTATAGTACTTCCATACTGTCTATTGTTTACCTTCCATACTGTCTATTTGTTTAACACTTCCTACTGTCTAGTGTTTTACCTTCCATACTGTCTATTGTTTTACCTTCCATACTGTCGTATTGTAGTTTAACTTCCATACTGTCTCTCTGGTTTTAACTCCATACTGTCTATTGTTAACTTCCATACTGTCTATTGTTTACCTCCTACTGTCTAGTGTTTAACTTTACTCATACTGTCTATTGTTTAACTTCCATACTGTCTAGGGTTTAACTTTTACTTCCAGGTCTATGTTACCTTCCATACTGTCTATTGGTTTCAACTTCCATACTGTCTATTGTTTACTTCCATACTGTCTATTGTTTAACTTCCATACTGTCCTATTGTTTAACTTCCATACGTCTATGTTTAACTTCCATACTGTCTATATTGTTTAATCTCCATACTGTCTATTGTTTAACTCTTCCATACTGTCTATTGTTTAACTTCCATACTGTCTATGGTTTAACTTCCATACGTCTAGTGTTTACCTTCCTTAACTGTCTATGTGTTTAACTTCCATTCTAGTCTATTGTTACAACTTCCATACTGTCTATGGTTTAACTTCCATACTGTCTATGGTTTAACTTCCATACTGTCTATGGTTAACTTCCATACTGTCTATGTGTTTTCCTTCATACTGTCTATTGTTTACCTTCCATACTGTCTATTGTTTAACCTTCCATACTGTCTATTGACTTCGTCTAACTTCCATACTGTCTAGTGTTTACCTTCCATACTGTCTATTGTTTAACTTCCATACTGTCTATTGTTTAACTTCCTACTGTCTATGTTTACTTCCATACTGTCTATTTTTAACTCCAACTGTCTATTGTTTAACCTTCCATACGTCTATTGTTTAATTCCATACTGTCTATTGTTTTAACTTCCATACTGTCTATTGTTTAACTCCATACTGTCTATTGTTTACCTTCCATACTGTCTATTGTTTACTTCCATACTGTCTATTGTTTACCTTCCATACTGTCTATGTTTACTTCCATACTGGTATTGTTTACTCCATACTGTCTATTGTTTAACTTCCATACTCTATTGTTACTCATACTGTCTTGTTTACCTTCCATACTGTCTATTGTTTAACTTCCCATACTGTCATTTTAACTCCATACTGTCTATTGTTTAACACTTCCATACTCTCTATTGGTTTACTTCCATACTGTCTATTGTTCCTTCCATACTGTTCTATTGTTTAACTTCCATACTTGTTCTATTGTTTAGACTCCATACTGTCTATTGTTTAACTTCCTACTGTCTATGGTTTTTAACTTCATACTCTCTATTGTTTAACTTCCATCTGTCTATTGTTTAACTTCATACTGTCTTTGTTTACTTCCATACTGTCTATTGTTTAACTTCCATACTGTCTATTGTTTAACTTCCATACTGTCTATTGTTTAAAAAACTTCCATAACTGTCTATTGTTTAACTTCCATACTGTCTATGTTTACTTCCATACTGTCTATTGTTTACAACTTTCCATACGTCTATGGTTTAACTTCCATACTGTCTATGGTTTAACTTCCATACTGTCTATTGTTTAACTCCATACTGTCTATTGTTTACCTCCAACTGTCTATTGTTACTTCCATACTGTCTATTGTTTAACTTCCATACTGTCTATTGTTTAACTTCCATACTGTCTATGGTTTAACTTCCATACTGTCTATTGTTTACCTTCCATACTGTCTATTGTTTACCTTCCTTACTGTCTATTGTTTAACTTCCATACTGTCTATTGTTTAACTTCCATACTGTCTATTGTTTACCTTCCATACTGTCTATTGTTTAACTTCCATACTGTCTATTGTTTAACTTACTCCATACTCTCATTTGTTTAACTTCCATACTGTCTATTGTTTAACTTCCATGCTGTCTTTGTTTTACCTTCCTTCATGTCTATTGTTAACTTCCATACTGTCTATTGTTTAACTTCCATACTGTCTATTGTTAATAACTTCCATACTGTCTATTGTTTACTTCCATACTGTCTATGTTTAACTTCCACGTCTTTACTCATACTGTCTATTGTTTAACTTCCATACTGTCTATTGTTTAACTTTTTCCATACTGTCTATTGTTAACCTTCCATACTGTCTATTGTTTAACTTCCATACTGTCTATTGTTTAATCTTCCATACTGTCTATTGTTATAACTTCCATACTGTCTATTGTTTACCTTCCATACTGTCTATTGTTTAACTTCCATACTGTCTATTGTTTACTTCCATACTGTCTATTGTTTAACTTCCATACTGTCTATTTTTACCTTCCATACTGTATGTTTAACTTCCATACTGTCTATTGTTTAACTTCCATACTGTCTATTGTTTAACTTCCATGCTGTCTATTGTTTACCTTCCATACTGTCTATTGTTTACCTTCCATACTGTCTATTGTTTAACTTCCATACTGTCTATTGTTTAACTTCCATACTGTCTATTGTTTAACTTCCATACTGGCTAGGGTTTACTTCCATACGGTCTATTGTTTACTTCCCATACTGTCTATTGTTTTACCTATTGTTGGACCTAGATGGACGGATGCTTTATACACCACCAATACTATGTTACTATGTACTGTTTAGAAACATTATGGTAGGGTATAAAGGTTGGACTAGATGACGTATGTCTTTATACAACCTCCAATACTATTAGTTACTATGTAACTGTATACATCATATGTATGTATAAAGTTGTGGGGACTAGATGGACGATTCTCTTTATAAACCTCCAATACTATGTTACTATATAACTGTTATACAAACATTTGGGTAGGGTATAAAGGTTGGACTAGATGGACGTATGTCATACAACCAAACTATGTTACTATGTAACTGTTAACAGACTTATGAGGGTATAAAGGTTGGACTAGACGGGTATGTCTTTATACAACCTCAATACTATGTTACTATGTAACTGTAGACAGACATTATGGGTAGGGTATAAAGGTTGGACTAGATGGACGTATGTCTTTATACAACTCTCCATACTATGTTACTATGTACTGTTATACAGACTTATGGGTAGGGTATAAAGGTTGGACTAGATGGACTATTCTTATACTAACAACCTCCAATACTATGTTACTATGTAACTGTTATACAGACATTATGGGTAGGTATAAAGTTTGGACTAGATGCTTATGTCTTTATACAACCTCAATCTAGCTTTATGTAACTGGAGAGCAGTGAACGACGTATGTCTTTATACAACCTCCAATACTATGTTACTATGTAACTGTTATACAGACATTATGAGTAGGGTAAAGGTTGGACTAGATGGATGGATGTCTTTATACAACCTCCAATACTATGTTACTATGTAACTGTTATAGACATTATGGGTAGGGTATAAAGGTTGACTAGATGGATGTTGTCTTTATACAACCTCCAATACTATGTTACTATGTAACTGTTATACATACATCTAGTCCAACCTTTATACCTAACCAACTGTCGTATACAGTACTAGTAACTAGATTGGAGTTGTATAAAGACTCTAATCTAGTCAATCTTTAATACCTTAACCATATGTCTGTATGTCTTTATACAACCCCAATACTATGTTACTATGTAACTGTTATACAGACATTATGGGTAGGAGTAATAAGATTGGACTGATGGACGTATGTCTTTATACAACCTCCAATACTATGTTACTATGTAACTGTTATACAGACATTATGGGTAGGGTATAAGGTTGGACTAGATGGACGATGTCTTTATACAACCCCAATACTATGTTACTATGTAACTGTTATACAGACATTATGGGTAGGGTATAAGGTTGGACTAGATGGACGTTGTCTTTATACAAACCTCCAATACTATGTTACTATGTAACTGTTATACAACTTATGGGTAGAGTAATAGGTTGGACTAGATGGACGTATGTCTTTATACAACCCTCCAAACTATGTTACTATGTACTGTTATACAGACATTTGGGTGGGTATAAAGGTTGGACTAGATGGACGTATGTCTTTATACAACCTCCAATACTATGTTCTATTAACTGTTATAACACATTATGGGTAGGGTATAAAGGTGGACTAGATGGACGTATGTCTTTATAACACCTCCAATACTATGTTACTATGTAACTGTTATACAGACATTACGGTTAGGGTATAAAGGTTGGACTAGATGGACGTATGTCCTTTATACAACCTCCAATACATGTTACTAATGTAACTGTTTACTACTTTATGGGTAGGGTATAAAGTGTTTTCTAGATGGACGTAGTCTTTATACAACCTCCAATACTATGTTACTATTGTAACTGTTATACAGACATTATGGGTAGGGTATAAAGGTTGGACTAGATGGACGTATTCTTTCTTACAACCTCCAATACTATGTTACTATGTAACTGTTATACAGACATAATGGGTAGGGATAAAGGTTGGACTAGATGGACGTATGTCTTTATACAACCTCCAAATACTATGTTACTGATGTAACTGTTATACAGACATTATGGGTAGGGTATAAAGGTTGGCTAGATGGCTTATGTCTTTATACAACCTCCAACTGCTCTTGTAATATGAAAGCAGGACCTATATGTATATATGGAACGAAATTATTCATCCCATCTTGCTTATAGTCTTATTACTGTAACAGCAACATACAACAATCCTCCTCATCTCCCTGTGGATCCTGGGAGATGTTTTCACATCCGTCAGTACTACGTTTGTTGACCGTAGCAAATAACCAGATTGGCCTTTCTCCTATTGCATGAAGGGATGTCAATCAGAGCTCTGAACTGATTGGTACAGAGCTCCAAACGAAAAGTATTTTTCCCATTGTATCTCCTTGTCTACCCAATAAATTCTCTTTTCAAAAAAAAATCATTATGAAGGATTTTTTTGGTTTTCAAACCTCATACACTGGTTAAGAAATGTCTATGTTTACGTTACATACGTGTTGTATAATACCTTAGGGCTCCATAATACAATAGGGCGCCACATTGGAATTTAGAATGTAGCTAGTTACTTTGATATTCCATTAATAAAACCTTGTGCTTTTCCTAGTTAAAGGAAATGTTCACCATTTTGTTAACTGAAGAACAGGAGGTAAATGAGCTACGTCTATACTTCCCATTGTTCAGTAAACTCTTCAGGAGAAGAAGGAAGAACTACCCATAAACGGTCCAGCACCAGCTGTCGCATCCACGACTCCCCTTGTACTGTGTGGCGCATGCGCGTAAAATGCAAGGGACTTGGGTTGTGGCGAGCTGTCAGTGGCGTTGGAGTCACTGGTCCATTCATGGCAAGTTCCCTTTCTCCGGCAAGTATAAGTCGAGATTGTTCAGGCCTGAAACCTACCTCGGCTTATACTCTCCAATGCTGCAATTGTGGAGTGTAACCAGTAGGTGGCACTGTGTTAAACATCCTTCATCTGCATAGAAAGTCACAGGAGGCAGCTGATTTGCCGTTACACTCCTTCCTGCTTCCTTTTGGACTCACTCACACTGCTCATCTGATGCTGTAAATCTGATTGGTTCTCTCAGTTTGGGGCAAAAACAGCTGCTAGTTCAGTAAAATGACAGTTTGAAACTACACTCTCAGGTGACACTTTAACATTGGGGTCAGAGTGCCCTTTACTATTGGGGTCAGAGTGCCCTTTACTATGGGGGTCAGAGTGCCCTTTACTATATGGGGGTCAGAGTGCCCTTTACATATGGGGGTCGATCCTTTACTATTGGGGCAGAGTGCCCTTTACATAATGGGGTCAGAGTGCCCTTTACTATATGGGGGTACAAGTGCCCTTACTATCTGGGTCAGAGTGCCCTTTACTATATGGGGGTCAGAGGCCCTTACTATATGGGGTCAGAGTGCCCTTTACTAATGGGGGTTCAGAGTGCCTTTACTATATGGGGGTAAAAGTGCCTTACTATCTGGGTCAGAGTGCCCTTTACTATATGGGGTCAAGTGCCCTTTACTATATGGGGGTCCAGATGCCCTTTACTAAATGGGGTCAGATTGCCCTTTACTATATGGGGTCAGAGTGCCCTTAACTATATGGGGTCAGAGTGCCCTTTTACTATATGTGGGTCAAGTGCCCTTTACTATATGGGGTGTCAGAGTGCCCTTACTATCGGGGTCAGAGTGCCCTTTACTATCTGGGGTCAGTGCCCTTTACTATTATGGGGTCAGAGTGCCCTTTACTATATGGGGGTCAGATGTGCCCTTTACTATCTGGGGTCAGAGTGCCCTTTACATATGGGGTCGAGTGCCCTTTACTATCTGGGGTCAAAGCCCTTTACTAAATGGGGGGTCAGAGGGCCTTTAACTATATGGGGTCATGGAGAATTGTTAATGATGGTAACTTAATTAATTTATTGAACCTTGCCCTCCCCCATGTTTAGAAACTACAACCTCCAGCAACCAAGCATGCTGGGAGTTGTAGTTTCCAAACTCTGGAGTGCCAAGGGGGTACTGGTACTGGATTGTCTTTATTACGTATGGGATTAATGTATGGGATTCTGAGTCCATTTAGGGCAACTTAAGCCACAACATACGAATCATAGATAAATAGGTATAAATAGTACCATCATCTATACTCGGTCGGTTTAATCTCGTATAAACAGAACCTTTCAGCAACTCCATTAAGTTCAAACCTCCCCATTAAAGAAATTAATAACTAACCCGATGAAAACTGAAAGAAGCGTCACATTAACGTGATTATGGCTCATTGGGAATGTGAGAACGGTAAGCTATGAACTGTCTTCCAGTGACGTTGTTATGGCAGGTTCATTGGTCAGTTTAATAAAAAGCTGGATGAGTTCTACAAACAAGGAATGTTACAGTTACTGGTATTGAATACATAAAGTAGAGTTGGGAAAGGTTTGTCAACTGTGAAAACGTAAAGCATGGAACGTCTTCCTCAGTGGACGTTTTATGGCAGGATTGGTCAGTTTAATAAAAAGCTGATGAGTTTCTAAACACAAGGAATGTTACAAAGTTACTGGTATGATACATAAATATAGTTGGGAAGGGTTTGTCACTGTAGAACGTAAAGCTAGGAACTTGTCTTCCAGTGGACGTTGTTATGGCAGGTTCATTGGTCCGTTTAATAAAAAGCTGGATGGTTTTCTAACAAACAAGAATGTTACAATTTACTGGGATTGATCATAAAGTAGAGTTGGGAAAGGTTTGTCACTGTGAAACGGTAAAGCTATGGAACTGTCTGTCCAGTGGACGTTGTATGGCAGGTTCATTGTCATTTAATAAAAGCTGGATGAGTTTCTACAAAACAAGGAATGTTTCAAGTTACTGGTATTGATATATAAAGTAGAGTTGTGAAAGGGTTTTCCACTGTGGAACGGTAAAGCTATGGAACTGTCTTCCAGTGGACGTTGTTTATGGCAGGTTCTTGGTCATTTAATAAAAAATGGATGAGTTTCTACAAAACAGAATGTTACAATACTGGTTTGATATATAAGTGAGTTGTGAAAGGGTTTTTCACTGTGAGAACGGTTAAAGCTATGGAACTGTCTTCCAGTGGACGTTGTTATGGCAGGTTCATTGGTCATATAAAAGCTGGATGAGTTTCTTACAAAAGGATGTTCCATTTCACTGTTATTGATATATAAAGTAGAGTTGTGAAAGGGTTTGTCACTGTGAGAACGGTAAGCTATGGAACTGTCTTCCAGTGACGTTGTATGGCAGGTTCATGTGGTCAGTTAATATAAAGCTGGATAGTTTCTACAACAAGGAATGTTACAAGTTACTGGTATTGGATATATAAAAGTGAGTTGTAAAGGGTTTTTCACTGTGAGAACGGTAAAGCTATGGAACTGTCTTCCAGTGACGTTGTTATGGCAGGTTCTTGGTCAATTTAATAAAAGCTGGATGAGTTTCTACAACAAGAATGTTACAAGTTACTGGTATTGAATATAAAGTAGAGTTGTGTAAAGGGTTTTCACTGTAGAAACGGTAAAGCAATGGAACTGTCTTCCAGTGGGACGTTGTATGGCAGTTTCATTGGCAGTTTAATAAAAAGCGGGATGAGTTCTACAAACAAGGAAGTGTTACAAGTTACTGGTATTGATACATAAGTGAGTTGTTAAGGGTTTTTCACATGTGAGAACGGTAAAGCTGGGAACTGTCTTCTCCAGTGGACGTTGTTATGGCAGGTTCATTGGTCAGTTTAAATATAAAGCTGGATGAGTTTCTACAAACAAGGAATGTTACAAAGTTACTGGTATTGATACATAAAGTAGAGTTGGGAAAGGGTTTGTCACTGTGAGAACTGTAAAGCTATGGAAATGTCTTCCAGTGGACGTTGTTATGGCATTTCATTGGTCAGTTTTAAAAAGCTGGATGAGTTTCTACAACAAGGATGTTACAAGTTACTGGTATGATATCATAAAGTAAGTTGTGAAAGGGTTTTCACTGTGAGAACGGTAAAGTTGGAACTGTCTTCCAGTGGACGTTGTTATGGCAGGTTCATTGGTCATTTTAAAAAAGCTGGATGAGTTTTCTACACAAGGATGCTACAAGTTACTGGTATTGATACATAAAGTAGAGTTGGAAAGGGTTTGTCACTGTGAGAAGGGTAAAGCTATGAAACTGTCTTCTCAGTGGACGTTGTTATGGCAGTGTCATTGGTCAGTTTAATAAAAAGCTGGATGAGTTTCTACAAACAAGGAATGTTCCAAGTTACTGGTATTGATACATAAAGTAGAGTTGGGAAGGTTTGTCACTGTGAGAACGGTAAAGCTATGGAACTGCTTCCAGTGGACGCTTGTTTATGGCAGGTTCATTGGTCAGTTTAAAAAAAGCTGGATGAGTTTCTGCAAACAAGGAATGTACAAGTTACTGGTATTGATACATACAAGTAAGTTGGGAAAGGGTTTGTCACTGTGAGAACGGTAAAGCTATGGAACTGTCTTCCAGTGGACTTGTTATGGCAGGTTCATGTCAGTTTAATAAAAGCTGGATGAGTTTCTACAAACAAGGAATGTTTACATTACTGGTATTGATACATAAAGTAGAGTTGGGAAAGGGTTTGTCACTGTGAGAATGGTAAAGCTATGGAACGGTCTTCATGTGGACGTTGTTTATGCAGGTTTTCAGTGGTCAGTTTAATACAAAGCTGGTGATTTTCTACAACAAGGAATGTTACAAGTTACGGGACCTAACAAAAGGAAGTTTCCTGTGAGTGAAACGAACTTGTGAGTGGCCCTTTCTCTTAAGACCTGATCTCAAGACATAAAAAAAGAAGGACACTTAATCTTGATGGTTGTATGGTGTGTGTAGTTTGAAATAGGGATTGTTTGACAGTTTGAAAAATAGGATTGTTTGTACTGTTAAGAACTATGTGTGCAGGATTGAGTGGTGCAGTTAAGCAGACTAATCTTTCTTCTTCCGTTAAGGGGGTGTGCTGGACTTCTATATTCTAGTATTTTGTACCTGTTGTAATCACAACAGGGCTGTGAAAGGGTAATAAGTTGTTTTTTTTTTCCCTCTCTTTCTGGCTCTTGTACTAATTTTTATTTTGGTGTGGGGGGTGGTTACCTTCCATATGTCTATGTTTACCTTCCATACTGTCTAGTGTTTAACTTCCATACTGTCTATTGTTTAACTTCCATACTGTCTTTGTTTACCTTCATACTGTCTTGGTTTAACTTCCATACTGTCTATTGTTTAACTTCATACTGTCTATTGTTTACCTTCCATACTGTCTATTTTTACCTTCCATACTGTCTATTGTTTACCTTCCATA
Organism: Hymenochirus boettgeri; assembly: GCA_019447015.1. Taxonomy (NCBI): domain Eukaryota; kingdom Metazoa; phylum Chordata; class Amphibia; order Anura; family Pipidae; genus Hymenochirus; species Hymenochirus boettgeri. The sequence continues at coordinate 97,251 of JAACNH010000557.1, forward strand.
CTGTCTATTGTTTACTTCCATACTGTCTATTGTACCTTCCATTACTGTACTCTGTACCTTCTTATACTGTCTATTGTTTAAACTTCCATACTGTCTATTGTTTACTCCTTCTTATACTGTCTATTGTTTAACTTCCATACTGTATGTGTTACCTTCCATACTGTCTATTGTTTACCTTCCATACTGTCTATTGTTTAATCCATTACTGTCTATTGTTTACCTTCCATACTGTCTATTGTTTACCTTCCATATGTCTATGTTAACTTCCATTACTGTCTATTGTTTACCTTCCATACTGCTAGTGTTTACCTTCCTTATACTGTTATTGTTTAACTCCATACTGCTATTGTTACCTTCCTATACTGTCTATTGTTTAATTCCTACTGTCTAGTGTTTCCTTCCATACTGTCTATTGTTTACCTTCCATACTGTCTATTGTTTTACCTTCCATACTGTCTATTGTTTACCTTCATACTGTCTATACCTTCCATACTCTATTGGTTACCTTCCATATGTCTATTGTTTACCTCCATTACTGTCATTGTTACCTTCCTACTGTCTATTGTTTACCTTCCATACTGTCTATTGTTTTACTTCCATACTGTCTATTGTACTTCCATACTGTCTATGTTAACTTCCATACTTCTATGTTTACCTTCCATACTGTCTATTGTTTTACCTTCCATGTCTAGTGTTACCTTCCATACTGTCTATTGTTTAACTTCCATACTGTCTAGTGTTTAACTTCCCTACTCTCTATTGTTTAACTTCCATACTGTCTATTGTTTAACTTCCATACTGTCTATTGTTTACCTTCCATACTGTCTATTGTTTAACTTCCATACTGTCTATTGTTTAACTTCCATACTGTCTATTGTTTACCTCCATACTGTCTATTGTTAACTTCCATACTGTCTATGTTTCCTTCCTATATCTGTTGTGTTTAACTTCCATACTGTTATGTTTACTTCCATACGTCTATTGTTTACCTTCCATACTGTCTATTGTTACCTTCCTTATATGTCTATGTGTTTAACTTCCATACTGTCTATTGTTTACTTCCATACTGTCTATGTTAACTTCCATACTGTCTATTGTTTTAACTTCCATACTGTCTATTGTTTAACTTCCATACTGTCTATGGTTAACTCCTTTACCTTCTATGTTTTAATTCCATACTGTCTATTGTTTACTTCCATACTGTCTATTGTTTAACTCCAAATTGTCTATTGTTTAACTCCCATACTGTCTATTGTTACTTCCTATGTCTATGTTTACTCCATATGTTATTGTTAACTTCATACTGTCTATGTTTAACTTCCATACTGTCTATGGTTTAACTTCCATACTGTCTATGTTTAACTTCCATACGTCTATGTTTACCTTCCATTACTGTCTATTGTTAACTTCCATACTGCTCATTGTTTAACTTCCATACTGTCTATTGTTTACCTTCTTATACTGTCTATTGTTTTTAACTTCCATACTGTTATTGTTTTAACTTCCATACTGTCTATTGTTTACCTTCCTATATGTCTTATTGTTTAACTTCCATACTGTCTATGTTTACCTTCCTTATACTGTCTTGTTTAACTTCCATACTGTCTATTGTTTAACTTCCATACTGTCTATTGTACCTTCCATACTGTTTAGTTGTTTAACTTCCATAATGTCTATGGTTTACCTTCCATACTGTCTATTGTTTACCTTCCTTATACTGTCTAGTGTTTAACTTCCATACTGTCTATTGTTTAACTTCCATACTGTCTATGGTTTAAACTTCCATACTGTCTATGGTTTAACTTCCATACTGTCTATGGTTTAACTTCCATACTGTCTATGTTATTCCATACTGTTATGTTTAACTTCCATACTGTCTATTGTTTACCTTCCATACTGTTTGTTTATCCATACGTCTATGTTTAACTTCCATACTGTTATTGTTTAACCTTCCTTATACTGTCTAGGTTAACTTCCATATGTCTCTATTGTTTAACTTCCATACTGTCTATGGTTTACCTTCCATACTGTCTATTGTTTACCTTCCTATACTGTCTAGTGTTTAACTTCCTACTGTCTATGTTTACTTCCATCTGTCTATGTTTAACTTCCATACTGTCTAGGTTTAACTTCCATACTGTCTATGGTTTTTTAACTTCCATACTGTCTATGGTTTAACTTCCATATGTCTATGGTTTAAACTTCCATACTGTCTATGGTTTAACTTCCATACTGTCTATGGTTTAACTTCCATACTGTCTATGGTTTAACTTCCATACTGTCTATTGTTTACCTTCCTTATACTGTCTAGTGTTTAACTTCCATACTGTCTAGTGTTTACCTTCCATACTGTCTATTGTTTACCTTCCATACTGTCTATTGTTTACCTTCCTTTATATCTGTCTAGTGTTTAACTTCCATACTGTCTATTGTTTAACTTCCATATGTCTTGTTAACTCCATACTGTCTATGGTTTAACTTCCATACTGTCTATGGTTAACTTCCATACTGTCTATGGTTTATACTTCCATATGTCTTGTTACCATATGTCTATTGTTTACCTTCCATACTGTCTATTGTTTACCTTCCATACTGTCTATTGTTTAACTTCCATACTGTCTATTGTTTACCTTCCTTATACTGTCTATGTTTAACTTCCATACTGTCTATTGTTTAACTTCCATACTGTCTATTGTTTACCTTCCTTATACTGTCTATTGTTTAACTTCCATACTGTCTATGTTTAACTCCATACTGTCTATGGTTTAAACTTCCATACTGTCTATGTTTTAACTTCCATACTGTCTAGTTTACGTCCATACGTCTATGTTAACTTCCATACGTCTATGGTTTAACCTTCCATACTGTCTATTGTTTACCCTTCCATACTGTCTATTGTTTAATTCCTACTGTCTATGTTTTTAACTTCCATACTGTCTATGGTTTTAACTTCCTACTGTCATGTTTAATTCCATACTGCGCTGGTTTAACTTCCATACTGTCTATGGTTTAACTTCCATACTGTCTATGGTTTAACTTCCATACTGTCTATGGTTAACTTCCATACTGTCTATGGTTTAACTTCCATACTGTCTATGGTTTAACTTCCATACTGTCTATGGTTTAACTTCCATACTGTCTATGGTTTAACTTCCATACTGTCTATGGTTAACTTCCATACTGTCATGGTTTAACTTCCATACGTCTATGGTTTAACTTCAATACTGTCTATGGTTTAACTTCCATACTGTCTATGGTTTTTAACTCCATACTGTCTGTTAAATCCATACTGTCTATTGTTTAACTTCCATACTGTCTATGGTTTAACTTCCATACTGTCTATGGTTTAACTTCCATACTGTCTATGGTTTAACTTCCATACTGTCTATTGTTTACCTTCCATACTGTCTATTGTTTACCTCCATAATGTCTATTGTTTACCTTCCTGTACTGTTAGTGTTTAACTTCATACTGTCTATTGTTTAACTTCATACGTCTAGTTAATTCCTACTGTCTATGGTTTAACTTCCATACTGTCTATGGTTTAACTTCCATACGTCATTGTTTACCTTCCATACTGTCTATTGTGTAACTTCCATACTGTCTATTGTTACTTCCATACTGTTATGTTTAATTCCATCTGTCTATGTTTAACTTCCATACTGTCTATGTTTAACTTCATACTGTCTATTGTTAACTCCATACTGTCTATTGTTTAACTTCCATACTGTCTATTGTTTACCTTCCTTATACTGTCTAGTTGTTTAAACTTCCATACTGTCTATTGTTAACTTCCATACGTCTATGGTTTAACTTCCATACGTCTATGGTTTAACTCCATACTGTCTATGTTAACTTCCATACTGCTAGTGTTTACCTTCCATACTGTCTATTGTTAACTCCCTACTGTCTATTGTTTACCTTCCATACTGTCTATTGTTTAACTCCATACTGTCTAGGTTGTACCTTCCATACTGTCTATGTTTAACTTCCTACTGTCTATTGTTTAACTTCCATACTGTCTATGGTTTAACTTCCATACTGTCTATGTTAACTTCCATACTCTCTATGTTACCTACTTATTACTGTCTATGTTAACTTCCATACTGTCTATTGTTTAACTTCATACTTCTATGGTTTAACTCTTCTGTCTATGGTTTAACTTCCATACTGTCTATGTTTAACTTCCATACTGTCTATTGTTTACTTCCATACTGTCTATTGTTTAACTTCCATACTGTCTATTGTTACCTTCCATACTGTCTATTGTTTACTTCCATACTGTCTATTGTTAAACTTCCATACTGTTATTGTTTACTTCCAACTGTCTAATTGTTAACTTCCATACTGTCTATGTTTAACTTCCATATGTCTATTGTTTACCTTCCTTATACTGTCTAGTGTTTAACTTCAACTGTCATTGGTAAATTCCATACTGTCTATGTTTAACTTCCTACTGTCTATGGTTTAACTTCCATACTGTCTATGTTTAACTTCCATATGTCTAGTGTTTACCTTCCATACTGTCTATTGTTTAACTTCCATACTGTCTATTGTTTACCTTCCATACTGTCTATTGTTTAACTTCCATACTGTCTAGTGTTTACCTTCCATACTGTCTATTGTTTAACTTCCATACTGTCTATTGTTTAACTTCCATACTGTCTATGGTTTAACTTCCATACTGTCTATTGTTTAACTTCCATTACTGTCTATTGTTTAACTTCCATACTGTCTATTGTTTAACTTCCATACTGTCTATTGTTTATTCCATACGTCTATTGTTTAACCCATACTGTCTTTGTTTACCGTCTCCTACTGTCTATTGGTTACTTCCATACTGTCTATGTTTAACTTCCTACTGTCTATTGTTTACCTTCCATACTGTCTATTGTTTAACTTCCATACTGTTCTATTGTTTAACTTCCATACTCTCTTTATTGTTTAACTTCCATACTGTCTATTGTTTACCTTCATACTGTCATGTGTTAACTTCATACTGTCTATTTGTTTAACTTCCATACTCTCTATTGTTTAACTTCCATACTCTCTATTGTTTAACTTCCATTTCGTCTATTGTTTCTCCATACTGTCTATTGTTTTAACTTCCATACTGTCTATTGTTAACTTCCATACTGTCTATGTTTAACTTCCATATGTCTATGGTTTAATTCCATTACTTCTATTGTTTAACTTCCATTCTGTCTATTGTTTAACTTCCATACTGTCTATTGTTACCTTCCATATGTCTATTGTTTAACTTTCATACTGTCTATTGTTTTTAACTTCTTACTTCTCTTATGGTTAACTTCCAATTCATTGTTACTTCCATACTATGTTTACTTCCATACTGTCTATTGTTTAACTTCCATACTGTTCTATGGTTTAACTTCCATATGTATGTACTCCATTGTCTATTGTTTACCTTCCTACTGTTATGGTTCTTCCATACTGTTATGTTTACCTTCCATACTGTCTATTGTTAACTTCCTACTGTCTATTGTTTAACTTCCATACTGTCTATGGTTTAACTTCATACTGTCTATTGTTTACCTTCCTACTGTCTATTGTTTACCTTCCTTACTGTCTATTGTTTAACTTCCATACTGTCTATTGTTTAACTTCCATACTGTCTATTGTTTACCTTCCATACTGTCTATTGTTTAACTTCCATACTGTCTATTGTTTAACTTCCATACTCTCTATTGTTTAAATTCCATACTTCATTGTTTTTAACTCCATGCTGTCTTTTTTACCTTCCATACTGTCTATGGTTAACTTCCATTACTGTCTATTGTTTAACTTCCATACTGTCTATTGTTTAACTTCCATACTGCTAGTGTTAACTTCCATTATGTTCTTGGTTAACTTCCATACTCTATGTGTAACTTCCATACTGTCTATGTTTAACTTCCATACTGTCTATTGTTTAACTTCCCTACTGTCTATGTTTAACTTCCATACTGTCTATTGTTAAACTTCCATACTGTCTATTGTTTACTCTTCCATACTGTCTATGTTTACTTCCATACGTCTTTGTTAACTTCCATAGTCTATTGTTAACTTCCATACTGTCTATTGTTTAACTTCCATACTGTCTATTGTTTAACTTCCATACTGTCTATTGTTTAACTTCCATACTGTCTATGGTTTAACTTCCATACTGTCTATTGTTTAACTTCCATACTGTCTATTGTTTAACTTCCATCTGTCTATGTTTACCTTCCATACTGTCTATTGTTTAACTTCATACTGTTTTTTTATCAACTGTCTATTGTTTAACTTCCATACTGTCTATTGTTTAACTTCCATACTGTCATTGTTTTAACTTCCATAGTATATTGTTTACTTCCATACTGTCTATTGTTTACCTATTGTTGGACTAGATGGAGTATGTCTTTACAACACAATACTTGTACTAGTAACTGTTATACAGGACATTATGGGTAGGGTATAAAGGTTGGACTAGATGGACGTATGTCTTTATAAACCTCCATACTATATAACCTCCAATTTAGGTTACTATGTAACTGTTAGACATCATATGTATTGTATAAAGGTTGGACTAGATGGAGTATCTCTTTATAGAACCTCCAATACTATGTTCATATATAACTGTTATACAAACATTATGGGTAGGGTATAAAGGTTGGACTAGATGGACGTATGTCTATACAACATGGAATACTAGTACTATGTAACTGTTAGACAGACATTATGACTAGGGTATAAAGGTTGGACTAGACGGACGTAGTCTTTATAACAACTCAATACTATGTTACTATGTAAATGTTAGACAGAAATTATGGGTAGGGTATAAAGGTTGGACTAGATGGACGTAGTCTTTATACAACCTCCAATACTATGTTACTATGTAACTGTTATACAGACATTATGGGTAGGGTATAAAGGTTGGACTAGATGGAGCTATGTCTTATACAACCTCCAATACTATGTTACTATGTAACTGTATACAGACTTATGGGTTAGGTATAAAGGTTGTGGACTAGATTGGTTATGTCTTTATACAACCTCCACTGTTTGTAACTGAAAGCAGGAACCGGACGTATGTCTTTATACAACCTTCAATACTATGTTTACTATGTAACTTAGACAGACATTATGAGTAGGGTATAAAGGTCGGACTAGATGGATGGATGTCTTTATACAACCTCCAATACTATGTTACTATGTAACTGTTAGACAGACTTTATGGGTAGGGTATAAAGGTTGAATAAGATGGATGTATGTCTTTATACAACCTCCAATACTATGTTATAATGTAACTGTTTATACCAACATTAGTCCAACCTTTATACCTTAACCATAATGTCTGTATAACAGTACATAGTAACATAGCATTGGAGGTTGTATAAAGACATACATACATCTAGTCCAATCTTTATACCTTAACCATAATGTCTGTATGTCTTTATACAACCTCCAATGCTATGTTACTATGTAACTGTTATACAGACATTATGGGTAGAGTATAAAGATTGGACTAGATGGACGTATGTCTTTATACAACCTCCAATACTATGTTACTATGTAACTGTTATACAGACATTATGGGTAGGGTAAAAGGTTGGACTAGATGGACGTATGTATTTATACAACTCCAATACTATGTTACTAGAACTGTTATACAGACATTATGGGTAGGGTATAAAGGTGGACTAGATGGACGTGTGTCTTTATACAACCTCCAATACTATGTTACTATGTAACTGTTATACAGACATTATGGTAGGGTAGAGTATATAGGTTGGACTAGATGGACGTATGTCTCTTTATACAACCTCCAATACTATGTTACTATGTAACTGTATACAGACATTAGGGTAGGGTATAAAGGTTGGAACTAGATGGACAGTGTCTTTATACAACCTCCAATACTATGTTACTATGTAACTGTTATACAGACATTATGGGTAGGGTATAAAGGTTGGACTAGATGGACGTATGTCTTTATACAACCTCCAATACTATGTTACTATGTAACTGTTATACAGACATTACGGGTAGGGTATAAAGGTTGGACTAGATGGACGTATGTCTTTATACAACCTCCAATACTATGTTACTATGTAACTGTATACATACATTATGGGTATGGGTATAAAGGTTGTTCTAGATGGACGTATGTCTTTATACAACCTCCAATACTATGTTACTATGTAACTGTTATACAGACATTATGGGTAGGGTATAAAGGTTGGACTAGATGGACGTATGTCTTTATACAACCTCCAATACTATGTTACTATGTAACTGTTATACAGACATAATGGGTAGGGTATAAAGGTTGGACTAGATGGACGTATGTCTTTATACAACCTCCAATACTATGTTACTATGTAACTGTTATACAGACATTATGGGTAGGGTATAAGGTTGGACTAGATTGGCTTATGTCTTTATACAACCTCCACTGCTTTGTATATGAAAGCAGGAGCCTTATATGATATATGGAACAAATTATCTTCATCCCATTCTCTGCTTATAGTCTTACGTACAGTCAACATACAACAATCCTCCTCATCCCTGTGGATCCTGGGAGATGTTTTCATCCGTCAGTACTACGTTGTGTTTGACCTGTGCAAATAACCAGTTGGCCTTTCTCCTATTGCATGAAGAGGATGTCAAGTCAGAGCTCTGAACTGATTGGATACAGGAGGCTCCAAACGAAAAGTATTTTTCCATTGTATCTCCTTGTCTAGCCCAATAAATTCTCTTTTCAAAAAAAATCATTATGAAGGATTTTTTTGGTTTTCAACATCATACACTGGTAAGAATATGTCTAGTTACGTTACATACGTGTTGTATAATACCTTAGGGCTCCATAATACAATAGGGCCACATTGGAATATTTAGAATGTAGCTGAGTGACTTTGATATTCCATTAATAAAACCTGGTGCTTTCCTAGTTAAAGGGAATGTTCACCATTTTGTTAACTGAAGAACAAGGAGGTAAATGAGCTACGTCTTATACTTCCCATTGTTCAGTAAACTCTGCAGGAGAAGAAGGAGAACTTACCCATAAACGGTCCAGCACCAGCTGTCGCATCCACGCTCCCTTGTACTGTGTGCGCATGCGCGTAAAATGCAAGGGACTTGGGATGTGGCGGAGGCTGTCAGTGGCGTTGGAGTCACTGGTCCATTCATAGGCAAGTTGCTGCCTTTTCTCCTGCAAGTATAAGTCGGATTTTCAGGCCTGAAACCTAACCTCGGCTTATACTCCAAATGCTGCAATTGGGATAGTAACCAGTAGGTGGCACTGTGTTAATAATCCTTCATCTGATAAAAGTCACAGGAGCAGCTGATTTGCCGTTACACTCCTTCCTGCTTCCTGTTGGACTCACTCAGCACTGCTCATCTGGATGCTGTAAATCTGATTGGTCTCCTCAGTTTGGGGCAAAAAACAGCTGCTAGTTCAGTACAAATGACAGTTTGAAACAACTCTCAGGTGACACTTTTAACAATTGGGGTCAGAGTGCCCTTTACTATCTGGGGTCAGAGTGCCCTTTACTATATGGGGGTCAGAGGGCCCTTTACTATATGGGGGTCAGAGTGCCCTTTACTATATGGGGGTCAGAGTGCCCTTTACTATATGGGGGTCAGAGTGCCCTTTACTAAATGGGGTCAGAGTGCCCTTTACTATATGGGGTAAAAGTGCCCTTTACTATCTGGGGTCAGAGTGCCCTTTACTATATGGGGGTCAGAGGGCTTACTATATGGGGGTCAGAGTGCCTACTAATGGGTCAGAGTGCCTTTACTATATGGGGTAAAAGTGCCCTTTACTATCTGGGTCAGAGTGCCCTTACTATATGGGTCAGAGTGCCCTTTACTATATGGGGGTCAGAGTGCCCTTACTATGGGGTCAGAGTGCCCTTTACTATATGGGGGTCAGTGCCTTTACATATGGGGTCAGAGTGCCCTTTACTAATGGGGTCAGAGTGCCCTTACTATATGGGGTCAGAGTGCCCTACATCTGGGGTCAAGGTGCCCTTTACTATCTGGGGTCAGAGTGCCTTTACTATATGGGTCAGAGTGCCCTGACTATTGGGTCAGAGTGCCCTTTACTATTGGGTCGAGGCCCTTTACATATGGGTCAGAGTGCCCTTTACTATATGGGGTCAAAGGCCCTTACTAAATGGGGTCAGAGGGCCGTCTATATGGGGTCATGAAATTGTTAATGATGGTAAGCTTAATTAAGTTTATTGAACCTTGCCACTCCCCATGTTTAGAAACTACAACTCCCAGCAACCAAAGCATGCTGGGAGTTGTAGTTTCCAAACATCTGGAGTGCCAAGGGGGTACTGGTACTGGATTTGTCATTACTGTATGGGATTAATGTATGGGAATTCTGATGTCCATTTAAAGGGCAACTTAAGCACAAAACAATACAGAATCATAAGATAAATAGGATATAAATAGGTACCTCAGCTTATACTCGGTCGGTTTATACTCGAGTATAAACAGTACCCTTTCAGCTAACTCCATAAAGTTCCAAACCTCCCCATTTAAAGCAAAATATAATAAACTACACGAAGAAAACTGAAGAAGAACGCGTCACATTAACGTGATTTAGGCTCATAGAAAGGAATTGTGAGAACGTAAAGCTATGGAACTGTCTTCCAGTGGACGTTGTTATGGCAGGTTCATTGGTCAGTTTAATAAAAAGCTGGATGAGTTTCTACAAACAGGAATGTGTACAAGTTACTGGTATTGATACATAAAGTAGAGTTGGGAAAGGGTTTGTCACTGTGAGAACGGTAAAGCTATGGAACTGTCTTCCAGTGGACGTTGTTATGGGCAGGTTCTTGGTCAGTTTAATAAAAAGCTGGATGAGTTTCTACAAACAAGGAATGTTACAAGTTACTGGTATTGATACATAAATAGAGTTGGGAAGGGTTTGTCACGTGAGAACGGTAAAGCTATGGAACTGTCTTCCAGTGGACGTTGTTTATGGCGGTTCATTGGTCAGTTTAATAAAAGCTGGATGGGTTTCTACAAACAAGGAATGTTACATTACTGGGATTGATACATAAAGTAGAGTTGGGAAAGGGTTTGTCACTGTGAGAACGGTAAAGCTATGGAACTGTCTTCCAGTGGACGTTGTTATGGCAGGTTCATTGGTCAGTTTAATATAAAGCTGGATGAGTTTCTACAAACAAGGAATGTTACAAGTTACTGGTTATTGATATATAAGTAGAGTTGTGAAAGGGTTTTCACTGTGAGAACGGTAAAGCTATGGAACTGTCTTCCAGTGGACGTTGTTATGGCAGGTTCATTGGTCAATTAATAAAAAGCTGGATGAGTTTCTACAAAAAAGGATGTTACAAGTTACTGGTATTGATATATAAAGTAGAGTGTGAAAGGGTTTTTTCACTGTGAGAACGTTAAAGCTATGGAACTGTCTTCCAGTGGACGTTGTTATGGCAGGTTCATTGGTCAATTTAATAAAAAGCTGGATGAGTTTCTAAAACAAGGAATGTTACAGTTACTGGTTATTGAATATAAAGTAGAGTTGTGAAAGGGTTGTCACTGTGAGAACGGTAAAGCTATGGAACTGTCTTCCAGTGGACGTTGTTATGGCAGGTTCATTGGTCAGTTTAATATAAAAGCTGGATGAGTTTCTACAAAAAAGGAATGTTACAAGTTACTGGTATTGATATATAAGTGAGTTGAAAGGGTTTTTCACTGTGAGAACGGTAAGCTATGGAACTGTCTTCCAGTGGACGTTTTATGGCAGGTTCATTGTCAATTAATAAAAAGCTGGATGAGTTTTCTACAAACAAGGAATGTTACAAGTTACTGGTATATATATAAAGTAGAGTTGTGAAAGGGTTTTCACTTTGAGAACGGTAAAGCAATGGAACTGTCTTCCAGTGGACGTTGTATGGCGGTTCATTGGTCAGTGGTTAATAAAAAGCTGGATGAGTTTCTACAAACAAGGAATGTTACAAGTTACTGGTATTGATACATAAAGTAGAGGTTGTGAAAGGGTTTTTCACTGTGAGAACGGTAAGCTATGGAACTGTCTTCCAGTGGACGTTGTTATGGCAGGTTCATTGGTCAGTTTAATATAAAGCTGGATGAGTTTCTACAAACAAGAATGTTACAAGTTACTGGTTTGATACAAAAGTAGAGTTGGGAAAGGGTTTGTCACTGTGAGAACGGTAAAGCTATGAATGTCTTCCAGTGGACGTTGTTATGGCAGGTTCATTGGTCAGTTTAATAAAAAGCTGGATGAGTTTCTACAAACAAGGAATGTTACAAGTTACTGTATTGATATATAAAGTAGAGTTGTGAAAGGGTTTTCACGTGAGAACGGTAAAGCTATGGAACTGTCTTCCAGTGGACGTTGTTATGGCAGGTTCATTGCAGTTTAAAAAAAGCTGGATGAGTTTCTACAACAAGGAATGCTACAAGTTACTGGTATTGATACATAAGTAGAGTTGGGAAAGGGTTTGTCACTGTGAGAAGGTAAAGCTATGGAACTGTCTTCAGTGGACGTTGTTATGGCAGGTTCATTGGTCAGTTTAATAAAAGCTGGATGAGTTTCTAAAACAAGGAATGTACCAAGTTACTGGTATTGATACATAAAGTAGAGTTGGGAAAGGGTTTGTCACTGTGAGAACGGATAAAGTATGGAACTGTCTTCCAGTGACGTTGTTATGGCAGGTTCATTGGTCAGTTTAATAAAAAGTGGAGAGTTTCTGCCAAACAAGGAATGTTTACAAGTTACTGGTATGATACATAAAGTAGAGGTTGGGAAAGGTTTGTCACTGTGAGAACGGTAAAGCTATGGAACTGTCTTCCAGTGGAAGTTGTTATGGCAGGTTCATTGGTCAGTTTAATAAAAAGCTGGATGAGTTTCTACAAACAAGGAATGTTACAGTTACTGGTATTGATACATAAAGTAGAGTTGGGAAAGGGTTTTGTCACTGTGAGAATGGTAAAGCTATGGAACGGTTCATGTGGACGTTGTTATGGCAGGTTATTGTCAGTTTATAAAAAGCTGGATGAGTTTCTACAAACAAGGAATGTTACAAGTTACTGGACCTAACAAAAGGAAGTCCTTGTGAGTGAAACGAACTTGTGAGTGCCCTTTCTCTTAGACCTTGATCTCAAGACATAAAAAAAGAAGGACACTTAATCATTTGTGGTTGTATGGTGTGTGAAGTTTGAAAATAGGGATTGTTTGACAGTTTGAAATAAGGATTGTTTGTACTGGTAAGAACTATGTGTGCAGGATTGAGTGTGCAGTAAGCAGACTAATCTTTCTTCTTCCAGTTAAGGGGTGTGCTGGACTTCTATATTCGTATTGTACCTGTTGTAATCACAAACAGGCTGTGAAAGGTAAAGGTTTGGTTTTTTTTTCCTCTCTTTCTGGCTCTTGTACTAATTGGTGTGGGGGTTGGGGCCTATTAGTTAAATAGGATTCACATTTTGGGCCTTGGTTTGACCTAACAAAAGGAAGTTTCCTGTGAGTGAAACGAACTTGTGAGTGGCCCTTCTCTTAAGGACCTTGATTCAAGGACATAAAAAAGAAGGACACTTAATCATTTGATGGTTGTATGGTGTGTGTAAAGTTGAAAATAGGGATTGTTTGACAGTTTGAAAATAGGATTGGTTGTACTCTTAAGAACTATGTGCAGGATTGAGTGTGCAGTAAGCAGACTAATCTTTCTTCTTCCAGTTAAAGGGGGTGTGCGTGGACTTCATATTCTGTATGTACCTGTTGTAATCACAAACAGGCTGTAAAAGGGTTAATAAGTGTTTTGTTTTTTTTTTTTTTTTCCTTCTCTTCTGGCTCTTGCACTATTAGTGTGGGGGTTGGGGCCTATTGTTAAATAGGATTCACAGTGGTTGGGCCTGTGGTTTGGACCTAACAAAAGAAGTTTCTGTGAGTGTAACGAATTGTGAGTGGCCCTTTCTTAAGGCCCTTGATCTCAAGGACATAAAAAAGAAGGACATTGAAACAAGGGACAATTAAACAAGGTTTGTGCGTCACTGTGTTGGTGTGTGGTGTGATTATTAGAAGGGACAGTTTTGTCATACCATGCAATGTGCATCGTGCCACATGTATAGGAACCTGGAGCAGACGTTCCAGGGAACCTATGGTCTGTGTCAGGTGTGAGTGGGTTGCCCGTTTGGAAGCTGAGGTGGGAGAGTCTAAGGGGGAGCTTGCAGCATTGCGGGGATTGGCAGAATCGGGGGGTCAGCGGCACTGGCTGGGGCCAGTATAGAGGTGGGTGGAAGAGGGACAAGAAAGGATGAGGAAGGAGGTTAGTTTTGTTAGGGTTACTAGGGGAAGTGGGGGGACGGAAGAGTAGGGGGGGCTTCTTCCCAGATGTCCATCCCAACAGATTTGCCGCCTAGGTAATGAAGTGGAGGAGGACACCTCGGATTAGCGTGTATGGAGGGGCTAGTCCCTTGAGCACCCAGGGGACTGCCATCTCTGATCAAGAGGAGGAGGAACGAAGGGTCAGGAATGCAAGGAGGTGGTAGTGGTAGGGGACTCCATTATAAGGAAGGTGGGTAGATAGGGTAATCTGCAGCCAAGACCCTACAAGCCGAACTGTGTGTTGCCTGCCTGGTGCTAGGGTTCGGCAATGTGGTGGATCGTGTAGACAGATTATTGGGTGGGGCCGGTGTGACCCGGCGGTCTTGGTTCACATTGGTGCCAATGAACAAGGTTAGAGGTGGAGGTGATGTCCTTAAACATGATTTCCGAGAACTAGGGGCCAAGATAAAAGCAAGGACTCCAGGTAGTGTTTTCAAGAAATACTAACCGCAGCCACGTGCTAAGCCAGGGAGACGCGGGAGCTTAGGAGCATTAATGGCGGTGGCTAAGAGAGTGGTTGTGAAGGAAGAAGGGTTTTGGGTTATTGAGAACTGGCAGACTTTGCTGTCGGCTACAGGCTTTTAGTGGAGGGGTTGCACCTCACTGACTGGTGGTGCTCAGCTGTTTTAGGGGGAGAAGATGGCTATTAGAGGGTTGAGGGAGATTTTAAAACTAGGTTGGGGGGGGAGGGTATAGCAGTCTCACTGGGATAGATTGTCCAGGAGGAAGGAAAGCAGGGGTGATGTAGATAGGCCAGTGGTGGATGGAAAGGGGGGTGGGGGGTGGGGCTAGCATAGGGGATAGAGGAGAGGAATGTGTATCAAAGTGTACGAATAAATTACAGGATCATAATCTAAAATGTATGTTGCAAATGCCAAGAAGCCTGGCTGACAAAATGGGTGAATTGGAAATGAGGCATGAATGAAAAGTATGATGTAATAGGTATAGCAGAAAGTGTGTTGAACAGTTTCTCACGATGGGCTGTAAATATGAAGGATAGGCTTGTTTAGGCAGGACAGAAAAAAAAGGAAAGGGGAGGAGTATGGTATATGTTAAAAAAGAAATTGAAGCCAATTTAAAAGAAGAGATAGCTGGTGATATGGATGAAAGTGGAGGCAATAGGGTGGAATTAGGCAACAGGAAAGGGGGGTAATGTCATTGTGGTGTCTGCTACAAGCCGCCAAATGGCTAGAGAGGAGGTGAGTCAACTTCATTGCAGTTGTGCAAGGGCTGCAAGTTTGGGGAGTGTACTCATTATGGGGGGACTTCAATTACCCTGACATTGATTGGTGTGGTGGAAACTGCCATCACAGAAAAAGGCGAATAGTTCCTGAATTTGCTGCGCAGGATAATTTTCTCCACAGGTGTTGAGGTCCTACTAGAAAAGGAGCTCAGTTGGATCTGGTAATATCAACATTGTGGAGCGCTATAGATATAAAGGTAACTGAGGCTTAGGGAATAGGACCATGCAATAGTGGCGTTTGGACTTTGTTATCGAAAGGAAAAGTGCGCTGGGTTAGGGTTAACAAAGGAATTTAATTTCAGGAAAGCAAATTTTCCCAGGTTAAAACAGCTCGTCCAGAATGTCAACTGGGATAATGTATTATCAGGTAAGGACTACTGAACAGAAGTGGACTGTGTTCAAGGGGTGATTTTAAGCCAGTTCACATCTTAAATTTACTTGGGAAATAATGTTAAAAAAAATAAAATCCGCGCCCATGTGGCTGAATTCTGATGTTAAAGAGGCAAATGGAAAGGGGACCAGAACCCAAGGCATTAAAACCTTTAAGGCGAGGGAACGGCAGGGCTTTAGGGAGTATAAAAACTGTAACACGGAGTGTGTCAAGAAAGCACTCACACACTAGCTAAAATTAACTAATGAAGTTAGGATAGCTGAACAAAGCATCACTAAGCCTAAAAATTTTAAGTATATTAATAGTAAGAAGATGAGGACTGAGAATGTGGCACCATTAATTAATGGGGATAAGTTAGTTACGGAGGATGGCGTAAAGCAAATGTCTTGACTAATTTTTTCCCTCTGTATACACTAAAGATCCAAGAAAGATATCATAGAGTATAGTAGCCAATAAAGGTATAACAAGATTCAAGTCACTTTGGTTAACCGAGGATATGGTACAGAAAGAACTACAATAAGGTATAGATTATAAATCTCCTGGACCGGAGTACCAATACATCCCGGGTACTTAGGGAGCTAAGTTCAGTTTTTTATCTAGACCATTGTTTCTTATTTTGTGCGATTCCCTCATGTCCGGTGGTCTGTGCCTCTGGATTGGAAAAAGGCTGATGTTATTCCAATATTCAAAAAGGGTTAGTCGTTCACAGCGGGTAATTACGGCCTGTAAGTTTAACTTCAGTGGTGGGGAAGATCCTGGAAAGTTTAATAAGGGAACATGTTCTAGAGTATGTTTCAAGGACTGACATTATAGTAGTAACCAGCATGGATTTAGGAGGAATAGATCTTGTCAAACTAACTTGCTTGGCTTTATGAGGAAGTAAGTAAGTAGAAATTTAGACCTTAGCGTAGCAGTAGATGTAGTTTACTTGGATTTGCAAAGGCTTTTGATACAGTCCCCCATAGGCGATATAATAAGCTAAGAGGTCTGTTGGTCTGGGGAGTCACATTTGTACATGGATAGAAAATGGTTAAAGAATAGGATGCAGAGAGTAGTTGGTAATGGGGCTTCATCATTATGGACTAAAGTGATAGTGGGGTGCCACGGGTTCTGTGTTTGGGGCGCTTCATTTAATCTATTTATTAATGATTTGGAAGTGGGTATTGTCAGCAGGTTCTGTGTTTGCTGTGACACAAAACTTTGTCGACCATTAAAAACTTCAGAGGAGTGTGCAATCGTTGCAAGGGGATCTAGATATGTCACATTGGGCTGCTAAGTGGCAGATGAGATCAATGTTGATAAATGGAAGGTGATGCATTTGGACTTAAAAATCCTTGTGCTACTTATACTATAAATGGCTCTGTGTTAAGTGAATCCCGTTGGAAAGGGATCTTGGAGTTTTGGTGGATAACAAACTTAAAGGTAGCAAGCAGTGCCAGGCGGCAACAGCCAGCAGAGCCAGCATGGTATTGTCTTTATAAGCGGGTATGGATTCAAGGGAGGAAAATGTAATTCTCCCTCTTTACAAAGCATTGGTAAGGCCTCATTTGGAATATGCAGTGCAATTTGGAATCCTGTGTACAAAAAACAAACATCTTTGAAAAGGGTTCAGAGAAGGGCAACTAATTAATAAGGGGATTGGGGGAGCTTGAATATGAAGAGAGATGGAAAAGTTACAATTATGTACGTGAGAGAAGAAAGGGGAGTGGGGATATGATTACTGTGTATAAATACATTAACGGGCCATACAATAAAACTATCTGGGGCATTGTTCCACCATAGAACATGTCAGAGGACACGTGGACATCACTTAAAGGGCTAGGCCACATGCTGGCGTTTTTTGCGTTAGCGCTTGCGATTTTCCAAATTATTTAAGTGAAAAGCGGGGCAACGCAAAAAAAACGCACGTTTCGGTGCGATTGGTTACTGATTTGATACATTAAAGTAGAGTTGGGAAAGGGTTTTTTTTCACTGTGAGAACGGTTAAAGCTATGGAACATGTCTTCCAGTGGACGTTGTATGGCAGGTCATTGGTCAGTTTAATATAAAGCTGGATGAGTTTCTACAAACAAGGAATGTTACAAGTATGGGATTGATACATAAAGTAGAGTTGGGAAAGGGTTTGTCACTGTGAGAACGGTAAAGCTATGGAACTGTCTTCCAGTGGACGTTGTTTATGGCAGGTTCATTGGTCAGTTTAATAAAAAGTGGATGAGTTTTCTACAAACAAAGGAATGTTAAAGTTACTGGTATTGATACTAAAGTAGAGTTGGGAAAGGGTTTGTCACTGTGAGAACGGTAAAGCTATGGAACTGTCTTCCAGTGGACGTTGTTATGGCAGGTTCATTGGTCAGTTTAATAAAAAAGTGGATGGGTTTCTACAAACAAGGAATGTTACAAGTTACTGGGATTGATACATAAAAGTAGAGTTGGGAAAGGGTTTGTCATGTGAGAACGGTAAAGCTATGGAAACTGTCTTCCAGTGGACGTTGTTATGGCAGGTTCATTGGTCAGTTTAATAAAAAGCTGGATGAGTTTCTACAAACAAGGAATGTTACCAAGTTATTGGATGAAATTAAAAGTAGAGTTGGGAAAGGGTTTTCACTGTGAGAACGGTATAAAGCTATGGAACTGTCTTCCAGTGGACGTGTTATGGCGAGGTTCATTGGTCAGTTTAATAAAAAGCTGGATGAGTTTTACAAAACAAGGAATGTTACAAGTTACTGGGATTGATACATAAAGTAGAGTTGGGAAAGGGTTTGTCACTGTGAGGAACGGTTAAAGCTATGGAACTGTCTTCCAGTGGACGTTGTTATGGCAGGTTCATGGTCAGTTTAATAAAAAGCTGGATGAGTTCTACAAACAAGGATGTACAAAGTTACTGGATTGATACATAAAGTAGAGTTGGGAAAGGGTTGTCATGGTGAGAACGGTATAAGTATTGGAACTGTCTTCCAGTGGACGTTGTTATGGACAGGTTCATTGGTCAGTTTAATAAAAAGCTGGATGAGTTTCTACAAACAAAGGAATGTTACAAGTTATGGTATTGATAATAAAGTAGAGTTGGGAAAGGGTTTGTCACTGTGAGAACGGTAAAGCTATGGAACTGTCTTCCAGTGGACGTTGTTATGGAGTTCATGGTCAGTTTAATAAAAAGCTGGGAGAGTTTCTACAAAAAGGAATGTTGCAAAGTTACTGGATGATACATAAAGTAGGTTGATCCAGGGAAATTCCCATTGCCACATTGGAGTCGGAAGGAATTTTTCCCCCTTCATAATTTGGTGGGGTTGTTTGCCTTCCCGGATCAACAGTTAGGCAGGAAATGAGGGATATTGCTAGATGGGGGAACTGGATGGACGTATGTCTTTATTCAACTCAAATACTCAATATATACTATACTAATATACTACTGGTATTGATACATAAAGTAGAGTAGTTGATCCAGGGAAAATTTCCCATTGGTCACTTGGGGCCCATATTTAAAACCCCGGTATCACTTTTTAGCTCTTAATCTAGGATTGCGTTATTGTAGTTTACATCGAATTTATGATCGTACGGTTTAACATCGTCTTACGATCGTTTAAAGGTGCGGTACAGATAAAAAGGATACGGCGCCTTTACAAATATGGCCCTTGGAGCTCAGGAAGGAATTTTTTTCCCTCTATCATTTGGTGGGTTTTTTTTGCCTTCCTGATGAACAGTTAGGCAGCAAGTGAGGATATTGCTTAGCGGGTTGGACTGGATGTATCATGTCTTTTCAACTATATATAAATCTATCACACACACACACACACAGAATGGGGTCTCCCAGAGATAGACCTAATGTCAGCACACAGAGGAGGTTTTATCCATAAAAAAAGAGCTATTTGGAGCTGTAGCATCAGACACCACTATACATTCCATAGGTGTCTGTTTTTCCTTTCAACTTTCACTTATCCCCAGAGCAATAGAGGAAATCCAACAGAGAGAAAGGAATTATGGGTGTGGAATTGTTTAATCAAAAATGGAGTGGCATTGCCAGGTGTTTGGTAGTGACCCGTGTCCAGTGACAGGCTGTGCTCGGGAATTAGAAAGGATGGTGGTAGAAAACTTGTTTTCACATCTCCCGGACCAATGTTTACGGATTTCTGCACAAGTGAACATTATTTCTCCCAACAGACCAAGAGGATCAAAGAGAAAAGTGTCAAATTAACCCATTGGTGACCCACTCACATCCAGGGACCATGAAATTCCGATAAACATTTTCACCTTTACTGCGCCCAGATAACACCCCGTCCCAGCCCTTTCACGGTAGACAGTATAAGGAAGGTGGAAGTGGACAGGGTTGAAGCAGATGTGTGGAGTAAAGGTGAGAGAGGGACAGAGAGGAGAATTCCTATTGAAAGGTGCCAATAGTGGGTCCCTTGTGGTTGGGAACCCTGTATAACAGTTTATTTAAATAAGGAGTTTTCTATTTCAGTCATTATTGTGCTCTACAGCTACTGGCAATGGAACCAATTACCTTTATATGTGATACATGACATCATACATAAAAGGAGACGGGTTCTGGTTTTATTATGTGATTGGTGGAAATAATAATTGTTGGTTACCTGGTCAATGTAGGCAGTTGGGGGCACTGCGTATGAGTATTGACCAATGGTGAAGCTCAGGGTTGGTAAGGAGCTGATTGAGTTGCATGGCACAGCATACTGAAAGAAAGAGAAAAAGGGAATTACATTGACTGTAAATAACAATAGGGGGGGCTCCGTCTGTCACCCATTGACAACACAAAGTGATAAACTAAAGGTGGGTACACACGGTACCCATAATACCCATAAAGCCATTCAAATCTGTGATCTGCTAGACATTGTACTGTGTGTACCCAGTTTAAATGAGGCCATACACTGGCAATTACCATTGCATATGTACAGGCAGGTTCTATCAACCATGACCAATTGGTCAGCCATGCTCCCATACACGGGGCCAAATGTATCTTCATCTATTTATAGTAAGGGAAGCCAATTCTGACTGACCAACAGCAACGTTCTGTTGGGAACAATCAACATAGATTCCGATGACGGAACACAGTATGGGAATTGCTCATTGGCCAATTACGACCAATACAAATTCTCCATCAGGAACAACCAACAGCGATGACAGCGACGATAGTTCTGATAAATCTGATTGTTCAGTTATCAGCCTGTGACTTTATCTGTGTGTCTATGGATCTCATCATTAACCATACAGACTGCCATGAAATTAGAAACAAGAAGGAACCGGCCATGTTGTATTCTCACCTCTCCATTGGAGTTCATAGTGGCTCCTATAGCACTAAAGATGTTGCTGACGTCAGAGGAAGGTCCTACCAGAAGGGACGTGCCTGTATCCACAATGGCCTCACATCCTGAGCTGCAGGCAACCACATTAGAGCCCACAACGACACTGAGGATCAAAGAGAGTTGTCAGTGGCTTCTCCACAATATCCACAGGGCTGCATTCCAGTCCCTCCGTTCTCCCAACATCTAGAGGCTGAACTTTCTATATAGAACTGCTTAGTCCCTATTCTTGGCTTCCAGTGAATGAACCAGAAGCCTCACCATCTTATTGACCAAGTTGTCCTCTTCACTGTGTTACTGAATCACCTTTGCTTACATGGAATAAACATCCATCACTGAACTGATTCACAGCACCTACGTCAAGGCTGAATGACCTTCCACCAAGGGCTATAAATTAAGTTAATACACAACTGGTCGGTGCTACTTGCTTCTCACCTGCCCATTGTCAGCTGCCAATACCCTTGAGAAGATACAGGAACGTAATAGAGGCTTTGAGAGTAGTAGGAGTCAATTCCCCCAAAGTCAACGTAGCTTCCAGCGGCATCATTACTAGAGCAGGGAGAATAGGTCATTCATAATAAATGGTTTGACAGTGAGAGGAATAACAAAGTGATTGATGTAGAGACGATAGACTGCAGGTTTTAGCTACAGAAAGAAGAAAACACAAAGAGAATAACATTGAACCTTAAAGGACAACAATACTGTAAGAATTAACATTTTATAATTGAAAAGTACCTGGGGCAGGTAGGATTGATTATTGCTACAGGCCTAACTGTATTAAAGATTGACTATGGAGGGTCGTCGTTCACAGCCGGGTTATTACAGGCCTGTAAGTTTAACTTCAGTGGTGGGGAAGATCCTGGAAAGTTTAATAAGGGAACATGTTCTAGAGTATGTTTCAAGGACTGACATTATAAGTAGTAACCAGCATGGATTTAGGAGGAATAGATCTTGTCAAACTAACTTGCTTGGCTTTTATGAGGAAGTAAGTAGAAATTTAGACTCTGGTATAGCAGTAGATGTAGTTAACTTGGATTTTGCAAAGGCTTTTGATACAGTCCCCCATAGGCGATTAATGTATAAGCTAAGGTCTGTTGGTCTGGGGAGTCACATTTGTACATGGATAGAAAATTGGTTAATGAATAGGATGCAGAGAGTAGTTGTTAATGGGGCTTCATCATTATGGACTAAAGTGCTAAGTGGGGTGCCACAGGGTTCTGTGTTGGGGCCGCTTCTATTTAATCTATTTATTAATGATTTGGAAGTGGGTATTGTCAGCAAGGTTTCTGTGTTTGCTGACGACACAAAACTTTGTCGACCATTAAAAACTTCAGAGGATGTGCAATCGTTGCAAGGGGATCTAGATAAATTGTCACATTGGGCTGCTAAGTGGCAGATGAGATTCAATGTTGATAAATGGAAGGTGATGCATTTTGGACTTAAAAATCCTTGTGCTACTTATACTATAAATGGCTCTGTGTTAAGTGAATCCCTGTTGGAAAGGGATCTTGGAGTTTTGGTGGATAACAAACTTAAAGGTAGCAAGCAGTGCCAGGCGGCAACAGCCAGAGCCAGCACATATTATGGTAACTTTGGGCTATAATCGTAGGGTGAACTCACTAGAAACTTTCAGGCTTATTCAATAAGAGGTGGAACATTTTGCCTGAGCTGTTAATTTGCCTCAACCAATTAATATCTTTTTTTTTTACTGGTCTATTACAGAAAACATTTCAACGTGCGTCCCGACTCGTGACGCACGTTGTGTACGAACATTCGTTTTGGGCGATAATCAGCCTGCGTATGGGCCCTTTATCGGCCGAAACGGACGTTCGGTCAGGGATCAGCGAACCGCCGACTTGGCGGATCCCAGAACAAACGTCCATTTCGGCCGATAAAGGGCCCATACGCAGGCTGATTGTCGGGCGAAACTAACGTTCGTACACATCATGTATCGCGGGTCGGGACCCGTGATCACACGTGTGTACGAACCTTAAGACAGATGCAATAAAAAGTGAAGATATTTGCTTGTACTAATAATCTACAGAGTCCAATCAGATGTTATCTATGGATATCAGATGTAGCTACAGTAACCCAGTAAAAAGTTAAAATGATTGGTTGTGGAAATTAATAGCAAATTCATTATCAAATTCTTGAAAGACAAGTATGTATTACTTACAGTGACCACCCCCTCCTGTTTAAAGGACAACTGTACTGTAAAAATTAACTTTCTAATTTTAGAAATGAAAAGTACCTGGGGCAGGAAGATAGGATTAATTATTCCTACCTCCCAATATTGTTTTGTTGAGGAGCTACTGCACATACAGTTTTCATCTGCCAGGTTATGGCCCTGGGTCATTCTATATTAAAGATAGTGCTGAAGCATTCAGGAAGCCTGGCAGAAGCAGTTTTCTTTGTCCTGCTGCTCCTCATAGAAAGGCTATTGGGAGGTAAAAAGCCCCAATCCCACCTCCTTGCCTCAGGTACTTTTTTTTAAAACTGTTTTTGAAAAAACTTTATACGCACTATAGTTTCCCTTTAATAACTTGTACTCGCTCAGTGCAGCTCTGCAATCTGCTACATTGTATTTCGATCTGCTAAAGGTAATGTGAATGTGTCTGGACTGTTTACTTTAGTGAATGATTCTTTTGTCTTTATAATCTTCCCCTAATATGAAACTCTATGGGGCCAAACTGTAAATAATATTTTGATAATCGGAGTGCTACTACGCAGTAGGGCAGTGATAATAAGAATCCAGAAGTGTTCCAATCTCTTCATTCCCTGTACCCAGGGCTGGATTTACCATTAGGCACACCTGAGGTTGGAGGGGTGGCTCTCAATCTGCTCCCGCCAATCTAACCCCTTTATAGTCTATTTTCTTCCCCCAAAAAGAGAAAATGGGTGTGGTATAGGGGTGTGGTCTGTGTTTAGGGGTGGGGCTAAGGGCACCAGGCTCTTTGGGTCTACAGTCTTGAGGTGTAAATCCGGCCCTGTCTGTACCACATTTACTATGGATCGGCGGGGAACATAACTGTACAGATCATGCAGTTCCGTGCCCTGAATAAAAGCACAAGGCCACAGTAGCTTATAAATATCCTTATAATTCACAGTTGGGGGTACACTATTCATTATGTAATGTATTTTTGCAGACAATGTGATAGGAAGAACTACAGAATGAGATGGGATTGTTTAATAAGCAACAAAGATAAACCCAATCACCGGACTGACTTCTAAACAAGGCATCACTCACCGTTAGGGTATTTGTGGTTGTATAAACTATAAATTCTCTTATGTGCATCAAGTAAAGTCTGTAAAGCTGCAGACTGAGCTGTTCCATAATATTCCATGGGGATATCAAACGTAATCCAGGTTTGAACCAAGTCACCGAAGTCACCAAAGGCAGCGTTAGCATTGGCCACATACTGATCCTCTAAATCACGGGCGTTTTGGTCATTGGTAGTAGAGAGTAGTAATCCGCTGGTGTATCCTCCATGCAAAATGACCACCGGTTTGAGGTCCACAGAGACTAGGAGCTGCAGGAAGTTTCGGTAGCACTGCACCTGTCCTGTCTGGTCATCCTTAAAGGCGCCCGACTGTAGGTTAACTTTGAAATGGGTGGCTCCCTTCTTCTGCAGTGCTGACAAGTGTCCTTTATAGGGAGAGAAGTCATCACATCTAGAAACCTCATTGAAAACTGCTACTGAATCTCTCGATAGAGGCCCAGCTATGGCAATAAATTCTCTGTTAGGTTGTGTATATGTTCCCTGGCATAAAACACAGAAGACAAGGAGCATCCCTGTCCTGCCTAACCCCATGATGGACTGTCTGCACAGCAACATGACAAGGCAAAGTCTTTAATACCATTTATACCAGGGAACCATAAAATTAAAATTTAACCTGTTCTATCTGCAGCGCAGATAAGAAAATTGCTGTGAGACACAATTAAGGAGTTTAAAATGGTCACACTTTATACAATAAAACACAAGGCAAGGTGTACAAATGTTTGGGTGCAAGGTAAATGGTGCACTAGGATTTTATGAAATAGCCACCCTGAAACAGCCAATGGTAACATGTCTAAAAACTGAACTTCAAATGAAAAACTGTATTCAGGATTCCCCACCCACAGTGATTATGGTGGAGGCAGTAATGTAAGCACCTGCTAGGAATATGGAACTTCAACTTTCAGCATGACATTGACCCAGAGCATCAAAATATTTTCAGGTCAACAATTGTAAATCTGTAGGGTAAGAGAGCTGTGCACAGGAGATGCCCTTGCGATTTGGCAAGCCCATGGCAGGTGTGCCAAACTAATAAGACTTATTTAAATATTTACCCAGATATTTAACAATGTTTTCTTTTGTTCTGGCAAAGGTTACTGCCTCCTCCACCTGCTCAATGAGCTTTTAATAAGCTTGAGCATGTGCAGAGGTTGCAGAATGGGGAAATAGCATCATGGAGGGAGGAGTCAGCTTACTCTGCCAGAATGGAGGCAATTTACACTTACGGCACTGCACGCGCCTTTAGCTCTAACATGTATATACACAAGAAGAATGAGTAGTTATTTGTCAAAGACTGTTCTAAGCATGTGTCAGGGAATCACCCAAAAGGCTATTGAAGTGGATAAGGCTTCTGCTGGAGGGAAAGGAAAGGCTGGGACGTGTTTTGCTCCAAAACCACTTGTCTAGTGAAGCTTTTTCAACCACGCATAGGAGTTTGCTCCTCTACCTTATTTAAAGGACACTAAGCTCCAATAATTCATAAAAATAACTATTTGCCATTCGTTTCTATTATTCACAGGGAGGTGAGAACGCTTATGCTCACCTCCCTGTGAATAATAGGACACTCGGGGGACCTGGAACTTACCTTACCGCCGCTCCACTGCAAGCAGCTCCTTCACTGAACAGCCGCTCTGTCCCGACCGCGCGCCCTACCTTAGGCGCATGCGCGCCAATACAAAAGATAGGGCGCGGGATCAGGAGAGAACAGCTGTTCAGTGAAGCGGCTTGCGAGTGGAGCGCGACCTATTATTCACAGGGAGGTGAGAATAAGCATTACTGCTGAACTTCTTTTCTTTGCTGACAAATCATTTTAGTTAAGGCTGTGGTGCATGAGAATGGGAGGTCAGTAATGAGGTTTTGGAGACACTGCCTCAGTTTGAAGCTTAACTATGTGCTGCTTGCTTTGGCTCACATTTTAAAAGATGATATATAGTGACATTAATTAGTCAGCCCTCCAGTTCATTAGCCAGTGTTGTAAGCCCTCCAGATCATTATCCAGTGATACATCAGCACTCCAGGTCATTAGCCAGCATTGTCTGCCCTCCAGATCATTACTCAGTTTTCTTAACCACGTAACTTAGTAACATAGTAACATAGTAATTAAGGTTGAATAAAGACATTCGTCCATCAAGTCCAACCTATTCACTTTTTTTTTTTTTTTTAACCCTACCTAACAGTTGATCCAGAGGAAGGCAAAAAACCCCAGCTAAAAAAGGGGGGAAAAAATTCCTTCCTGACTCCAAACGGCAATCGGAAAGTATCCCTGGATCAACCAGATCTATATGCATTAATACCAGTAATTCTCAATATTTTTTAGTTTTAGAAACTTATCCAGGCCTTTTTTAAAGTTATTCAATGAACTTGCCATTACCACCCCTGCTGGAAGACAGTTCCACAGTTTCACCGTTCTCACTGTAAAGAAACCTCTCCTAACTTGAAGATGAAACTTCTTTTCTTCCAACCTTAAAGGATGTCCACGAGTCCTCTGATATGACCTATTAGTGAACAATGCACCAGAGAGTTCACTGTATGGGCCATTAATATATTTGTATAAGGTTATCATGTCCCCACGCAACCGCCGCTTCTCCAATGTAAACAGCCCTAACTTGTCTAATCTGCCTGCATATTCAAGCCCCTCCATTCCCCTTATTAATTTAGTTGCCCTTCTCTGAACTGCCTCAATTTCCAAGATGTCCCTTTTGTATATGGGATTCCAAAACTGCACCGCATATTCCAAATGTGGCCTTACCAGTGCCTTGTAAAGAGGGAGAATAATATTTTTCTCTCTTGATTCCATTCCCCTCTTTATACAAGACAATATCTTGCTAGCTCTAGCTGTTGCTACCTGGCATTGTTTGCTACAGCTAAGTCTGTTATCTACCAGAACCCCCAAATCTTTTTCCATTTCAGATGCACTTAACACAGAGTTATTTATGGTGTAGGTGGCACAGGGATTATTAAATCCCAAATGCATCACCTTACATTTATCAACATTGAATCTCATCTGCCATTCTGCTGCCCATTTTGATAATCTATCTAGGTCTGCTTGCAGCACTTGCACATCATTGGAAGTTTCCAAAGCTCTGCATAATTTAGTGTCATCAGCAAACACAGAGACCTTGCTCTCAATGCCCCCTTCTAAGTCATTTATAAACAGATTAAACAGAAGCGGCCCCAGTACAGAACCCTGAGGAACTCCGCTTAGAACTTTAGCCCACATAGATGTAGCTCCATTAACCACCACTCTCTGTTTGCGGTCCAATAACCAGTTCTCTATCCATGAACAAATGTTTTCTTCAAGGCCAACAGTCCTCAGTTTATACATTAGTCGCCTATGTGGCACAGTATCAAAGGCTTTTGCAAAATCCAAATATACCACATCCACAGCTGTGCCTGAATCCAACTTCTTACTCACTTCTTCATAAAAACCAATTAAATTTGTCTGGCATGATCTATTTCTCATAAATCCATGCTGACTACTACTAATAAGATGATCTCTGGAGACAAAGTCAAGGATATGATCCCTTAACAAAGTTTCCATCACCTTCCCTACCACTGATGTTAGGCTTACAGGTCTATAGTTACCAGGCTGTGAACGACTACCTTTTTTGAATATTGGTATTACATTGGCTTTTTTCCAATCCAGTGGCACATCCCCAGACAAAAGCGAATCTGAAAAGATGAGACACAGTGGTCTTGCTAGAACTGAACTAAGCTCTTTTAAAATCCTAGGATGCAATCCATCTGGTCCTGGCGCTTTATTGATATTAACTTTGTCTAATTGATTCCGTACCATATCCTCTGTTATCCAATGTGAAAACTCTTCATTTCCTCCCTGCACATTGTTACAATCCCTACTGTAAGGATTCTCAACAGTAAAAACCGATGTAAAAAAACGGTTTAGCAGATTAGCCTTTTCGGCATCCTCTACAACCACCTCAGCTCCATTATTTAATGGTCCCACATTCTCAGTACTCATTTTTTTACCATTTATATACTTAAAAAACATCTTGGGGTTGGACTTGCTTTGTTCGGCAATCCGTGTTTCATTTTCTATTTTAGCTAGTTTAATTGCTTTCTTGCACTCTTTATTACAACTTTTGAAGTCCCTGTAAGCCTGTTCTGTGCCTTCTGCTTTCAAAATTTTAAAAGCCCTTTTCTTTTTTTCCATTTCCCTTTTTACCTGAGCATTAAGCCATGCAGGATTGGACCTAATTTTTTTACACTTGTTTCCTAAAGGTACCGATTTGGAAATGTTATAGTTTAATATCCCTTTAAAAGTGGTCCACATCTGCTCAGTATCTTTACCTAGAAACAGTTCCCCCCAGTCTATGAGCAGGAGCGATTCCTTTAAAAGCATAAAATTAGCTTTCCTAAAGTTAAAAGTTTTTGTTAAGCCAGTGCACTTTAGTTTTCTGCAACCTATATTAAATGACACTATATCATGGTCACTATTCCCTAAGCTTCCCATTACCTTCATCTCCAAAATGAGCTCTGGGTTATTAGATATCACCAGATCCAACAACGCATTCTTTCTAGTAGGAACTTCTACCATCTGTGAAAGAAAATGCTCATATAGGAAATTTAAGAACTTTATACCTTTTGAGGTGCTGGCAGTTCCATTACTCCAATCTATTTCAGGGTAGTTAAAATCCCCCATAACCAGAACATGCCCCATACCAGCAGCCTTCGCCAACTGCATATGGAGATTCATTTCCACCTCTTCCCCGGCATTTGGCGGCTTATACGTCATACACTTGAAAATGTTGCAGGCAACCATGTAAAATGAGAATAGTAGTCTTAATACTGGGCAAGTTGGTTTCTCTCTGATTTACTGAAGAACCTCCCGTTCTTCAGTAAATCTTACAGGAGAGGAGACTTACCCGCGGACCCGCTCCAGCGCCGACTTCACCGACAGTCTCAGACGCATCTCCAGTCCTTTTCACTGTGCCCGTATGCGCACAGTGCAAAGGAGCGAGGACGTGTCGGAAACTTCAGTGAAGTTGGCGCTGGAGCGGGTACGCGGGTAAGTGTCTCCTCCTCTGCTGTAAGATTTACTGAAGAACGGGAGGTAAGAGATAGTGCATTTACCGCCTATTCTTCAGTAAATCAGAGAGAAACCAACTGTCGAACAATCCTTCCTGTGTTGGCGAACGGTACATTCAAGAATTATCGAACGAACGGTACATTCGAGGGTTAGTTCGGCTTGAACTATATGGTTATTATAGGACTAGGTTGTTATATGGTTATTATACGACTTGGTTGTTATATAGTTATTATATTATTAGGTTATTATATGTTTATTACTAGATTACATTACTAGGGTTAGCGAATGGAACATTGGAAGGCTTGTGAAAACGAACGAACAATCCTTCCTAGGGTTAGCGAACGGTATATTTGAGGATTATCGAACGAACAATCCTTCCTGGGTAGCGAACGGTACATTCGAGGGTTAGTTCGGCTTAAACTATATGGTTATTATATGATTAGGTTGTTATATGGTTATTATATTAGTAGGTTATTATGTTTATTACTAGATTATATTACTAGGGTTAGCGAATGGAACATTGAAAGGCTTGTGAAAAGGAACGAACAATCCTTCCTAGGGTTAGCGAACGGTACATTTGAGGATTATTGAACGAACGATCCTTCCTGTGTTAGCGAAAGGTACATTCAAGTATTATCGAGCGAACAAACTAGTCTTCCTAGGGTTAGCAAAAACGATCGATCCTTCCTAGGATTAGCAAACGGTAAAGGGTTAGTGACAATGAATGGTGCATTCTAGGGTTAGTGAACAGCTTGTAAATTCGCTAATTATCGAAAATACAGCTGCGAGTCCGAAAAGCTAACTAGTTGGAATAGTTAGGGACTAGTTAGGGATGGACTAGAACTCAGGCTTGAGTTCTAGTCCATCCCTACTTGCCAGTTTGCAGTCCCAGTCAAATTAAATTCCTAATCAGCGGTGGATCACACTGGCAGGTAAGTTGTCACACTGCATTCCCAGCTCCTTTACCTCCTGTTATTTAATTAATAAGCAAATGGATAGGTTCAATTCTTGAGTGAACCTATCCTTTAACTGGTCTTGCAAATTTTAGGCAATCCTTGCAATCAGAGTTTGACACTTTATTAGCCAATATAACAATCATTAAAGAGCCAATGGTTTGGAGAAAAAAATAAAATTGTATGTATTCATGGATCTAATCTAATTATACCATCACTATACAGCAAAACATTTCTCCGAATTCTACAGGTAAAATGGAATTTTTCGAAAATTAACTATTTGTATCACTCTCTCTCAACTGTCAGACATTTCTTATTCAGAAAATCTTTCCAATTTAAGTATTTATTTTTAGCTCCAGGACCAGTAGGGAAAGTTGTGATGTCTATATCTTAAAGCTAGAACAAGTCTTTCCCCTCTAGATGCTTTTCCATTCTTGGAAAACTTTATTGCTTGCAGTTTTTTTGTTCTCTTCCTGGCTATTGGAAAGCATGAACTCAAAAAAAAAAAAAAAAAAAGGAATCCCCCCTTTTTTGTAGTAGACCATCAAAATATTCCTTCAAACCCTCTCGACTACAAAGGGTGGGAATAAGCAGTATCCAAACATATTTGCTATTTAGACTTATCCCGCTTCCTGTTGAATTAACACCATTAGGTGAACAAACTGCTGGGTGCCAAAAGTCAATTTGGCATTTGTCTGGCCATTCAATACTTAACCCCTTCCACTGCGTTTGACCAAAAAGCCTGTAACACAAGCTGTAATGCCAATTATAACTTACCCTTTTTACAATACTCATCACCTACCTAGACCCACCAAGGGAAGATCCTATGGACTAAATTCATCCTTACTGATACTGAAATTTAAGTTGCTGATTTAAGTTTATTTCAGAATTTAAAAACTTTAAGAATTCTCAGTCTTTGGATACCAGTTAGTATTTACATCCAAGGTTTTAATAGATTTTTAAAATCTAATAAAATGTTTGTCAGAAGTTTATATAAAATAGAAACATTCTTTAAAAGGGAAAACAATGACCTTTAAAAGTTCTAAAACAGGCAGAATAATCGCTTCATAAAAACCAGTCCAGAACTATAAAATCCCACGATGAAAGCAGATTCCAATATTCTTTAAAAGTCTGTAAAACATCTGGAACCGATTTCCCATAGGAAAAGCCAACATCTAAAATTCCATAACATTCGTGACAAAGCAGTTTTTTTAATCTTCCAAAATGTAATTAGGATTTACAACAAGGTATGGATCATCCTCCTTCGTTACTTCCTCCTCCTCCCCAGAGCCTTTCAATCCAGTCTGAGAGAGTTCTATTAAGATTTGGTCCTAAAACAAGACCAGAGAAAGGAATATTGTGAAAAGGTCTGATGTGTCAAGTTTGATTATGACAAAATCCTGTTATAAACCGTTTAGCATAAAAAGCAGATTGCAGCAATTACATTTATATCATATCTTATTACATAAATTTAAACAACATATCAAGGTAAATGTTACTATCCACTGCCTGCAAATTACCATTCTACATATGATCTATAAATAAATCTGCTATATAAAATTGAAATCTTGTATGTATGCAATTGGCTCCTCCCAGACCATGTCCCCAAATGTCCTGGCCAAACACCCTAATATAACTGTCATGTCCTAACATCACCCATGACCCCAAATTGTTCTTATGGCCAAAACATCCAAGACCATGCAATGGCTCTGTCACGCCTATACTCCAACCGTCACAGCCACACCCCAAAACATCACCGCCATGCCCCTAAAACGGCATGAGCACACTCAAACACCCACACGCCCCCAAAACAATGCGCCCACGCTTCCAAGCATAATAGCCATGCCCCCCAACATCACAACCATGCCCCCAACTCAGATGCGCCCCTAGACCGTCCACGCCCCAATCCCTGCAACATCGCAGATACCCCCCATCCACCTACTCAAACAGGAACTGTTTAGGGGTATTGACTACACCACAAAGTCCGTGGTTATTTGTCTGCAACACTGGCCACACAACACGCATGATGCCCGGCTTCAACAACACAGGCAAAGAGCCCACACGTTGCATGGTTTAGACACAAGAACAGCGTGAGGGACGTTAGTCACTGAAGTGCTGCAGTATTCAGCTGCAATGAATATAGACAGAAAACAGTACCAAAAAGGGGCACCCCATAGGGCTATCAATAAATTAACAGTCCATCCATAGAGAACCTCCAGTTAAAAACATTTATGAAATACAACTTCCTATAAAAATATATAAATAGTCAGGTCTAGCAGCTAGTAGGAACCAGGTATTCCCGGAACTACTGGGATGCAGCGGAGGTAGTGTGTCCATAAACTTCCCACTGATATGGGCCGAATCACACACCCTCTCTCTCACTGACTTTTGTAATAAATTCCCACAGCGTTGGAGGTAAGGCAGATCGCACATTTCCAATCAATCATCAGTCTGTCAAGGAACCCACTGCACAGATACAGTTCCAAGTCCGATCGAGAGACCAAGGATTTGGCCACGCTACAAAGTGTACCGTGCGCGCTGCAATCACCCAATGTAGCGCAACAAGAGAGCATGGATTGCCCAATTGGGCCACACTAGCATGTGATTTTAAAAGCAATCGGATTGCAATTTCATTGCGCTTAAAAGCCCATCAGTGTGGCCTAGCCCTAACCCAGGACTGCTAACCTGGACTTGACTCAGGGTCTGACCCACGTGGCTACACCTGACTATATATTTTTATAGGGGTGGGAAGTTATATGTTGTATTTCATTAAATATGTTTTTAACTTTGGGGTTCTCTATGGATGGACTGGTTAATATATTGATACATTTTGTCGTCCTCTAAAAGCGTGTGCATGCCCCTTTTTGGCACGGTTTACTCCTATATTAATTGATCTTTTAATTATCGGGAGCACCGTGGGGTTTATCCATTGTGCAAGGACATCTTAAAAGGTCTCTTTTTGTCCGGTATTCAGTTGCAATCAACATGTTTTTCCCACTGCCAATTTTAAGTAGTATGTTCACCACAACCTTTGTTTATTGTAACCTGAAGTGGGTATTGTCAGCAAGGTTTCTGCGTTTGCTGCAGATTCAAAACTCGTTGAAAAATCGTTGCAGGGGGATCTAGATAAAATTGTCACATTGGGCTGCTAAGTGGCAGATGAGATTCAATGTTGATAAATGGAAGGTGATGCATTTTAGACTTAAAAATACTTGTGCTACTTATACTATAAATGGCTCTGTGTTAAGTGAATCCCTGTTGGAAAAGGATATTTAAGTTAACAAACTTAAAGGTAGCAAACAGTGCCAGGCAGCAACAGCCAGAGCCAGCATGGTATTGTCTTGTATAAAGAGAGGTATGGATTCAAGGGAGGAAAATGTTATTCTCCCTCTTTACAAAGCATTGGTAAGGCCTCATTTGGAATATGCAGTGAAATTTTGGAATCCTGTGTACAAAAAGGACATCTTTGAAATGGAAAGGGTTCAGAGAAGGGCAACTAAATTAATAAGGGGATTGGGGGGAGCTTGAATATGGAGACTGGAAAAGATACAATTATGTACGCTTGAGAAAAGGCGATACGATTACTGTGCATAAATACATTAACGGGCCATACAATAAACTATCTGGGGTATTGTTCACCAATAGAACATGTCAGAGGACACGAGGACATCCCTTAAGTCTTAAAGAAAAAAAGGTTTAGGCTTCAAGTTTGAAAAGGGTTTGTCACTGTGAGAACGGTAAAGCTATGGAACTGTCTTCCAGTGGACGTTATGGCAGGTTCATTGGTCAGTTTAATAAAAAGCTGGATGAGTTTCTACAAACAAGGAATGTTACAAGTTACTGGTATTGATACATAAAGTGAGTTTGAAGGTTGTCCTGTGAGAACGGTAAAGCTATGGAACTGTCTTCCAGTGGACGTTGTTATGGTAGGTTCATTGGTCAGTTTAATAAAAAGCTGGATGAGTTTCTACAAACAAGGAATGTTACAAGTTACTGGTATTGATACATAAAGTAAAGTTGGGAAAGGGTTTGTCACTGTGAGAACGGTAAAGCTATGGAACTGTCTTCCAGTGGACGTTGTTATGGCAGGTTCATTGGTCAGTTTAATAAAAAGCTGGATGAGTTTCTACAAACAAGGAATGTTACAAGTTACTGGGATTGATACATAAAGTAGAGTTGGGAAAGGGTTTGTCACGGTGAGAACGGTAAAGCTATGGAACCGTCTTCCAGTGGACGTTGTTATGGCAGGTTCATTGGTCAGTATTAAAAAGCTGGATGAGTTTCTACAAACAAGGAATGTTACAAGTTACTGGTATTGATACATAAAGTAGAGTTGGGAAAGGGTTTGTCACTGTGAGAAAACGGTAAAGCTAGGAACTGTTGTTATGGCAGGTTCATTGGTCAGTTTAATAAAAAGCTGGATGAGTTTCTACAAACAAGGAATGTTACAAGTTACTGGGATTGATACATAAAGTAGAGTTGATCCAGGGAAATTTCCCATTGCCACTTGGAGTCAGGAAGGAATTTTTCCCCCTTCATAATTCTGGTGGGTTTTTTTTTTGTCTCATTCTGGAAGGCTGTACTAAAGGAGTACTAAGTGTAACACCTGAATTTCTTATGATTACTTATTTAACTGAGGTATCACTTGCTATTAACTTAAAGTAAATTATTTAACTAGAGCAGACAATAGAAAGACTACTGATCCATTTCACACTGGGTATTGAACACTGAGCTTGTTTATACCCAATGGGTGACTGGTGTGTGACATGATTGGACGGCATTGTCTAGTGAAAATAGAAAGTGATCTATTATTTTAATAGCTCTAAAATGTATTAACATTTGGCTGTCCTTTAATTGTGTCTATATTTAACTTACGAACTCAAGTATACAGAGAACAGCTCATTGGGAAGAAGTCCTTGATTCCACATGTTATCAAAAACTGGAGTCTGAGAGGAGGCTGCTAGATTTGGATAAGCAAGTCCCAGGATTCCATCGAATGGCATGTTATAAAAGAAGGAGGCTTCAGTGTCACTTAGTCCAATCATCTGCTGGGTGTCTACGATGGAGCCCACCTATGAATGATGACAATTCAGTTTCTATATCATTTAATTTTTTAATTATATCTTTTGATGTCATTCCGCTGTTGTAGTCACATGACTGTTCTGCTCTTTAACTTTTGGTTTGTGTCTAGTTTAACACATTTCATTGCCCCCCATCTTATTGTTGGATCACTAGACTATCTTCCAGACCAGAAGTACTGTCTAGTTCATTCTAAACATGGTCTACAATTGCTTATATGGCCTCAGATCTGTAGAGAAAGCAAGGGAGACCATCAAGGGATGGACACCCATTTAGCTATGGTGGCACACAACAGAGCAGTAGAGAAATACAATGGGAAGTGTTGAAGACCCAATTAAGGGCCCAACATACACTACATCTTACTGTAAATATCCAGACCAGTGAATTTTGTCTCAGGTTTCCTTTGTGTGCTTGTACAGTAGATGACATATTCTACCCACCATGAGGAAAATCACCTTCCATACCAAGGTAAGTGACCTCATTGATTCATTGATTATTTGGGTTCTCGTGTGATCCATTTCCTGTGCTCTAACAAATCAGATATACAGATATACAGATACATTGTAGCAGCCTTACTTTATAGCCCTTCTCATCATAATCCAACCCTTCCTTTCAGTAAATGCAGAAAACACCACAGGACAGATTTCCTAGTTTTCCTGTTTTCAGGTCAGAGGCATTCACATGATTCTCAGGTCTTTTGATCATTCAACAGTATCTTCCTCATTCAACATGGCTTCCACCATCCACTAATGAACTAGCAGAAACAAGCCTAATCTGTGACCGGAGGTGGAATTTCCATGTTCCATAGACACCAAAATGTCACCATATTACTCTTCCTTTCTTACATTGATATTGTACCATGTTAGCCAGTTACAGGGTTATACTTGATTAAACATGATTAGCAGTGAAGTCAAGGTGGTCCCTTGATTGGCTAACTAAGATAATAACCATAGAATAGCTTGCTATGGTTATCATCTCAGCCAATAAAGATTTCTTTATGTCAACAAACTAACCTGTAGATCTCTGTGCTGCCAAGAGTAAAGTCTCCTCTGTCTTTAAGTGTGTGGGGTCACATCTCACGCATTCCCCTGGATGTCACAGTGCAGATAAACCTTCTTTAGCCCTCTCTATTCATGTGTGATATTTACATGAAGTTCGAGCATTGCAAACTCACCTGCACTGTATCGTATCCCAGAATTCCAACCATGCTCCCAGTTCCATACTGGACGGACAAAGTCTCAGAAGTAGACTGGTAGGTGCTGGACTCCGAGGGGTTGAACTGGTTGTGATTGGCTGTGCGAAGAAACATTTCCTTATTATACACTGTAATAAGTGTCCATATGGTATATGAGTGCACTCAATGAATCTGGGTGAAAATACGTAAAATAAGTGTCCATATGGTATTTCATACAGGGCCCAATTAATCTGGGTGCAATATAAGTTAATAAGTGTCCATATGGTATATGAGTGCACTCAATAATCTGGGTGAATATAAGTAATAAGTGTCCAATGGTATATGAGTGCATCAAATAATCTGGGTGAATATAAGTAATAAGTGTCATATGGTATATAGTGCACCAATAATCTGGGGAAATAAGTAATAAGTGTCCATATGTAATGAGTGCATCAATAATCGGGTGAATATAAGTAATAAGTGTCCATATGGTATATGAGTGCACTCAATAATGGGGTGAATATAAGTAATAAGTGTCCATATGGTATATGAGTGCACTCAATAATCTGGGTGAATATAAGTAATAAGTGTCCATATGGTATATGAGTGCAACTCAATAATCTGGGTGAATATAAGTAATAAGTGTCCATATGGTATATGAGTGCAATCAATAATCTGGGTGAATATAAGTAATAGTGTTCCATATGGTATATAGTGCACTCAATAATATGGGTGAATATAAGTTAATAAGGTCAATACTGAGGATTCGTGGTGATAGTAGTGTCATATGGGATAGAGTGCACTCAATACTCTGGGTGAATAAGTTAATAAGTGTCCATATGGGATATGAGTGCACTCAATAATGGGGGAATATAAGTAAATAAGTGTCCATTATGGTCTATGAGTGCACTCAAAATCTGGGTTGAATATAAGTAATAATGTCATATGGTTATAATGAGTGCACTCAATAATATGGGTGAATATAAGGAATAAGTGTCCATATTGATAGTAATGGTGAAACTGGTTTGTGATTGGCGTGCGAAAGAAACATTTCCTTATTCTACACTGTAATAGTGCGCCATATGGTATATGAGTGACTCAATAATCTGGGGTTGAAATAGACGTACATAAAGGTGTCAAAGGTAATGAGTGACACTCAATAAAGTGGAATATAAGTAATAAGGGTCCATATGGGTATATGAGTGCACTCAATATCTGGTTGAATTATATAAGTAATAAGTGTCCATTGGTATGAGTGCACTCAATTAATCTGGGTGAATATAGTAATAAGTGTATATTGGATATGGGTGCACTCAATAATCGGGTGATATAAGTAAGTAATAAGGTGTCCATATGGTTATAGAGATGGCACTCAAAATCTGGGTGATATAAGTAATAAGGTGTCCATATGGTATATGAGTGACACTCAATATTGGGTGGAATTAGTAATAAGGTCATGTGGTATATGAGTGCCTCATAATCTGGGTGAATATAAGTAATAATGTGTCCATATGGCTATATGAGTGCACTCACTAATCGGTTGAATAAAGTAAATAAGTGTCCATATGGTATGATGCAACTCATAATCGGGGGAATATAAGTATAAGGTCCATCATGGGTATATGAGTTGCACTCAATAATCTGGGTGCATAGAATATGAATAAGTGCCATTATGTATATGAGTGCATTCAATAATACTGGGGAATAACGTAATAAGTGTCCATATGGTATATGGGTGCACACAATAATCGGGTGAATATAAGTAATAAGTGTCCATATGGTATATGAGGGCACTCAATAATCTGGGTGATTAAGTAATAAGTGTCCTATGGTGATGAGTGCATCAATAATATGGGAATGATATAAGTAATAAGTGTCCATATGGTATATGAGTGCACTCAATAATCTGGGTGAATATATAAGTAATAAGGTGTCCAATATGGTATATGAGTGCACTCAATTAATCTGGGTGAATATAAGTAATAGTGTCCATATGGTTATATGAGTGCACTCAATAATCTGGGTGAATCTAAGTAATAAGTTCCATATGGGATATGAGTGCATGCAATAATCTGGGGGAATATAGTAATAAGTGTCCATATGGTTATGAGTGCACTCATAATCTGGGTGAATATAAGTATAAGTGCATATGGTATATGGTGCACATCAATAATGGGGTGAATATAAGTAATAAGTGTCCATATGGTATATGAGTGCACAAATAATCTGGGTGAATATAAGTAATAAGTGTCCATATTGGTATGTCAGTGCACTCAAAATCTGGGTGAATAAGTAATAAGTGTCCATAGGGTATATGAGGCACTCAATAATCGGGGTGAATAAAAGTAATAAGTGTCCATATGGTATATGAGTGCATCCAATAATCGGGTGAATATAAGTAATAAGTGTCCATATTGTATGGAGTGCACTCAATAATCTGGGTGAATATAAGTAAATAAGTGTCATATGGTATATGAGTGCACCAATAATTTGGGTGAAATATAAGTAAAAGTGTCCATATGGTTATGAGTGGCACTCAAAATCTGGGGAATATAGAGTAATAAGTGTCCATATGGTATATGAGTTTGCACTCCATTAATCTGGGGTTGATATACGTAATAAGTGTCCATTGTATATGAGTGCACTCAATAATCTGGGTGAATATATGTAATAAGTGTCCATATGATATATGAGTGCACTCAATAATCGGGGTGAATATAAGTAATAAGTGTCCATATGGTATATCAGTGCACACAATAATCTGGGAGAATATAAGTAATAAGTGTCCATATGATATATGAGTGCACTCAATAATCTGGGTGAATATAAGTAATAAGTGTCCATATGGTATATATGAGTTGCACTCAATAATCTGAGTGAATATATGTAATAAGGTTGTAGCACTCAAAATCGTTGCTTGCGTCCATATGATATATAAGTGCACACAGTCCATACGAAATTAGAAGGACCATTGCTTAGGGATACATCCCACTGGACCCCCCTACCTCCTAAAGAGCTGTGCAAGGGTTGTATCTAGGTACAATGCCTGATATTAATAAGGGGGATGGATGAGCCTGACTAAGACAGATTGAGAAATCAATTTATTAGAGGAAACTTGTATGAAGACCACAATTCCCCTTTAATAAGGCCTTTAAGACAGATCAGATCAGGTAAATCTAAATTAATAAGGAGAGTCAGTAAATTTAGCAATGCACTACTTAGACCCAATATCGCTCAGAGAAGGAATAAGAACCTTGATACCAAGTAACTAAATGTTTAGAGAATATGTATCCCAACTGTTGGGGTCATACTTACAGCATGCCTGACTGGTACATGAAGAGGAAGGGACCCAGAGGTTGGAAGAACCAGTGTCAAATATCACAGTAAAATTCTGTGGGGGTGTCCCAATGTAAATAGTCCCATAATAGGAAGTCTGAGATGTGTGAAAAAAGAAAGAGTTGATTAGTTCCGCAGTTAATTTTTGGTTGAAAAAGGACAACAGACCATCAGATTCAACCCCTCCACAAAAAACAACCCAGCCCCACTAACCCAACAAAAAAGTACAAATCAGTTCCCACCAATGAAATGATGGAGGCCCCTCAGTACACCAACTAGTCAAGGATACAACCAAGCCCACTCAAGATATAGCCAACCAACCATAGTTTCTTTTGGGGTGATATTGCAATTATAGTGCCAATGGGGAGTTTTCCTATATTTTTGATGGTACTTGATGGTATCTCTTTATATTCACCCAAGCACCCACAATATTTTTGTGTATACAGCTCCCCCCCCCCCATTTTGCACTAACTCCACATATGTTATTCATATCTTTTGTTCTGTTTGGGTATGTGATATGGTTTTTCAGTCAACAGCTATAACCCTAGATATTGATGGTTGAGTCCTGTTGAGAAACGTTCTCCAAACTTACTGCCCCACTAACCCCAATGGTGGATGTACAGCCTGAATTTAGTACTTGGGAAAGACCCTTAAGGCTAATAAGATATGTGTACAGAGAGTCAGTCGAGGACAATTATGGGGCTAATACATGCACCAAATATCCTGATATTGTACAATCATTCAAGTTTCATCAGATTCCCCCCCTTTAGGACACAATGCTGCCATCATATAATCATAACACTTTGGGGACTATCAGTTAATTTCTTTATATTAATAGATCTGATTAGTCACTTACATCCATGTAGTTTACTAGCATCTCTGAAGATGCCTGTGCAGTCAAGACTGGAGAATATTTAATGGCTGGGTCGTAGAGGTGAGTCTTCAGAAATTGTTTGAGAAGTCCTTTTTCCCTCATTACCTTTCGAAAAGAGTCACCCTTGTACAGTGGTACCCTGTTAATATAAGTTATTCTGTTAATTATTGCCATATCTATAAAACTTTATAGTACTTGGGCCTTGAAAAACACATTTGGATAGAGAAATAGTTGATAGATCACAGTGCAGAGAGTAGTGGTCAATGGAGCTACATCTATGTGGACTTAAGTTCTAAGTGGGGTGCCTCAGTGTTCCATACTGGGATCACTTCTTTTAAATCTCTTTATAAA
The DNA here is from genome assembly GCA_019447015.1 of Hymenochirus boettgeri. Taxonomy (NCBI): domain Eukaryota; kingdom Metazoa; phylum Chordata; class Amphibia; order Anura; family Pipidae; genus Hymenochirus; species Hymenochirus boettgeri. The sequence goes on from JAACNH010000557.1 coordinate 138,645, forward strand.
TGACTTATGCTGGCTATACACTAGGCAGACATTAGATAGATTACATTAATAATAAAGCTAGCTAAAATAAATAATGAAGTTAGGATAGCTAAACAAAGCAACACTAAATCTAATTCATTTAATATTAATAGTAAGAAGATGAGGACTAAAAATTAATTAATGGGGGAAAGTTAGTTGTGGAGGATGTCAATAAAGCAAATGTCTTAAACATTAAAGTTTCTTTTTCTCTTGATACACTGTAGAAAATCCAAGTATGGATAGCATAGTATAGTAGCAATAATGGTATTGAGGAGGCAATTGCACTCATGTCTGGAAGATCTTGTCAAACTAACAAGACTCTGGCATAGCAGTAGATGTAGTATACATGGATTTTGCCAAGGCTTGTCTATTGTGCCTCCAAGTCCTTCCCCATAGAGCCATGAATCTGTATCTTGTACTGACGAGATCTAACAAGATCAAACATGTCATGTCTGCAGATCAGATGATTGCCTCTATACCATAGGCTATAATGCATGTTATTAAGCCAGCGGTTCTGGACACATGCATTAGCCAAGGGACATAAAAGAGAATTTTGCATATCTCCGCCCCTTACTCTGGGGAATGTGGGAGTAAGAAATTACTTCTTGTTTCTTAGATTTTGTGGACAATGCTGTTCGTATAGCATTAGACTGCAAGATGCCTTCTGTTATAAGAAGGTTCTGCTACATTTTTATGCTCTGTGGAGGGCTTTTTGCTCCTTTTGGCTCACCTCTGCCTAAGCTATCTAGCTGCCTTGTCTATAATATTAAATCATATATTCTATTACCGTATATCACTATTCTAGTATTATTATATTACATAATATTAGTCTATCACTATTCTGGTTATTATTATTATATACTATTATCCACTCTTCTGGTTGTTATTATTATTATATACTATTATCCTAAAACTATTCTGGTTATTATATTATAGAATATAATTCTATCACTATTCTGGTTATTATATTATAGGATATTATTCTATCACTATTCTGGTTATTATATTATAGAATATATCTCTATCACTTTCTGGTTTATATTTATAGAATATTAATCCTATCACTATTCTGGTTATTATATTATAGAATATTATTCTATCACTATTCTGGTTATTATATTTATAATTTTCCTATCACTATCTGGTTATTATATTATAGAATATTATCCTATCACTATTCTGGTTATATATTATAGAATATTTATCTATCACTATTCTGGTTATTTATTATAGATATTATTTCTATCACTATCCTGTTATTATATTATAGAATATTATTCTTCTCACTATTCTGGTTATTATATTATAGATATTACCTATCACTATTTCTGGTTATTATTTATAGAATATTATCCTATCACATTTCTGGTTATTATATTATAGAAATATTATTCTACACTATTCTGGTTATTATATTATAGATATTTCTATTCACTATTCTGGTTATTATATGATAGAATATTATTCTATCACTATTCTGGTTATTATATTATAGAATATTATTCATCACGTATACTGGTTATTAATTATAGAAATATTATCTATCACTTTTCTGGTTATTATATTATAAGATATTATCCTATCACTATTCTGGTTATTATATTAAATATTATTCTATCACTATTCTGGTTATTATATTTAGAATATTATCTATCACTATTCTGGTTTATATTATAGAATATTATCTCTATCACTATTCGGTATTATATATATATATTGAATATTATTACCTATCACTATTCTGGTTATTATATTTAGAATATTATTCTATCACTATTTCTGGTTATTATATTATAAAATTTTCTATCACTATTCTGGTTATTATATTATAGAATATTATCTATCACTATATTCTGGTTGTCTATTATTAGAATATTCTATCACTATTCTGGTTATTATATTATAATAATATACTATTATTCTATCACTATTCTGGTTATTATATTATAGAATATTATTCTATCACTATTCTGGTTATTATATTATAGAATATTATTCTATCACTATTCTGGTTATTATATTATAGAATATTATCCTATCACTATTCTGGTTATTATATTATAGAATATTATCCTATCACTAATCTGGTTATTATATTATAGAATATTATCTCTATCACTATTCTGGTTATTATATTATAGAATATTATTCTATCACTATTCCTGGTTATTATATTTATAGAATATTATTCTCTCACTATTCTGGTTTTTATATTATGATATTTATTCTATCACATTCTGGTTATATATTATAAGGATATATCCATCAATTTTTCTGGTTATTATATTATAGATATTATTCTAATCACTATTCTGGTTTAATATATAGGATATTATCCTACACTATCTGGTTAATTATTTATGAATTTATTCTATCACTATTCTGGTATTATATTATAGAATATTATTCTATCACTATTCTGGTTATTATATTATAAATATTAGTCTATCCCATTTCTGGGTTTATATTTATGAATATTATTCTATCACTATCTGGTTATTAATTATAGAATATTATCTATCCCCTTTTTCTGGTTATTAATTATAGAATATTATCCCTATACTATTCTGGTTATTATATTATAGAATATATCCTATCACTATATAGTTATTATATTATAGAATATTATTCTATCACTATTTCTGGATATTTATTTATAGAATTTATTCTATCACTAGGCAATGATATATTATATAATATTTATTTCCCATTACACTATCCTGGTTATTATATTATAGAATATTATTCTATCACTATTCTGGTTATTATTTATAGAATTATTATTCATCACTATTCTGGAGTATATATTATATAATATATTTCCATTACTATCTGGTTATTATTATAGATATTATTCTCTCACTATCCGGTTATTATATATTATGGAATATTATTCTATCACTATCTCTGGTTATATATTATAGGATATTTATTCACTATTCTGGTTATTATATTATAGAAATATTATTCTATCACTATGCGGATATGATATTATCTAATTATTTATCCCATTACATCCTGGTATTATATATATAGAATATTATTCTTCACTTTCTGGTTTTATTATAGAATATTATCTATCACTATTTTGGATATGATTATATAATATTTTCCATTCTATTCTGGTATTATATTATGATATTATTCTATCACTATTCCTGGTATATTATATATAGAGTATTTTCTATCACTATTCTGGTTATTATATTATAGGATATTATTCTATCACTATCCTGGTTATTATTATATTATAGAATATTATCCTATCACTATTCTGGTTATTATATTATAGAATATTATTCTTTCAATATTCTGGTTATTATATTATAGAATATTATTCTATCACTATTCTGGTTTTATTTTAGAATATTATCTATCACTATTCTGGTTATTATATTATAGAATATTATCTAATCACTATTCTGGTTTATTATATTATAGAATTTATTCTAGTCACTATTCTGGTTATATATTATAGAATTTATTCTATCACTATTCCTGGTTATTATATTATAGAATATTATCTATCACTATTCTGGTTATTATATTATAGATATTATTCTATCACTATCTGGTTATTATATCATGAATATTATTCTATCACTTTGTTATTTATCATAGAATATTAAGTTATAGATTCTTATATATTATAGAATATTATTCTATCACTATTCTGGTTATTATATTATAGAATTTATTCTATCACTATTCTGGTTATTTATTATAGAATTTATTCTATCACTATGTTCGGATGTTATATATATATTTTTTCATTTACTATTCTGGTTATTTATTATAGAATATTATTCTATCACTATTCTGGTTATTATATTATAGAATATTATTCTATCACTATTCTGGTTATTATATTATAGAATATTATTCTATTACTATGCAGGATATGATATTATATATACTTTTCCATTACTATCCCTGGTTATTATATTATAGATATTATTCTATCACATCTGGTTATTATATTATAGAATATTATTCTATCACTATTCTGGTTATTATATCATAGAATATTATTCTATACTATTCTGGTTTTTATATTATAGAATATTATTCTATTACTATGCAGGATATGATAATATATAATATTTTTCCATTACTATCCTGGTTATTATATTATAGGATATTATTCTATCACTATTCTGGTTATTATATTTTAGAATATTATCCTATCACTATTCTGGTTATTATATAAGAATATTATTCTTCACTATTCTGGTTATTATATCATGAATATTATTCTATCACTATTCTGGTTAATATATTATAGAATATTATCCTATCACTATTCTGGTTATTATATTATAGAATATTATTCTATCACTATGCAGGATATGATATTATATAATATTTTTCCATTATATCCTGGTTATGATATTAAATAGGAATATTTATTCTATCACTATTCTGGTTATTATTATATTATAGAATATTATTCTATCACTATACTGGTTATTATATTATAGAATATTATTCTATCACTCTGAAGGATATGATATTATATAATATTTTTCTATTACTATCCTGGTTATTATATTATAGGATATTATTCTATCACTATTCTGGATATTATATTATAATAATATACTATTATCCTATCACTATTCTGGTTATTATATTATAGAATATTATTCTATCACTATCTGGTTATTATATTATAGAATATATTCATCCTATCGTATTATATAGGATATTTCTGTCACTATCCGGTTTTATTATATTATATAAATTATTCTATAACTATCTGGTTATTATATTATAGAATATTATTCCATCACTATTCTGGTTATTATATTATAGAATACTATTCTCTCACATTCTGGTTATTATATTAATAGAATATCATTACTATCACTTTTCTGGTTATTATATTATAGAATATTATTCTATCACTATCTGGTTATTATATTATAGAATACTATTCTATCACTATTCTGGTTATTATATTATAGAATATTATCCTATCACTATTTCTGGTTATTATATTATAGGATATTTATCCTATCACTATCCTGGTTTTATATTATAGAATATTATTCTATCACTATTTGGTTATTTTTAGGATTTATTCTATCATTATCCTGGTTATATTATATTGAATAGAATATTATCTATGACTATTCTGGTATTATACTATAGAATATTATTCTATACTATTCTGGTTATATATTAAAATTATTCATCATATTCTGGTTATTATATTATAGAAATTTATCTATCAACTATTCTGGTATTATATATAGAATATTAACCTATCACTATTCTGGTTATTATATTATAGAATTTTTCTATCACTATCCCTGGTTTATTAATCAATAGAATATTCTTCTATCACTATTCTGGTTATTTATATTATAGAATATATTCTATCACTATTCTGGTTATATATTATATATTATGCTATCACTTTCTGGTTATTATATTATAGAATATTATTCTATCACTATTCTGGTTATTAATTATAGATATTATTCTATCATATCTGGATTATATCATGACTATTTCTTCACTATCTGGTTGTTATAATTATAGAAGTATTATCTAATTATCTATGCAGGATATGATATTATATAATATTTCCATTACTATCCTGGTTATTATATTATGGAACTTATTCTATCCCTATTCTGGTTATTATATTTAGAATATTATTCTATCACTATTTCTGGTTAATTATATTTAGAATATTATTCTATCACTATCTCTGGTTATTATTTATAGAATTTATTCTATCACTATTCTGTTATTTATATTAATAGATATCCTTCACTATCTGGTTATTAATTATGATATTATTCATCATATTCTGGTTTTATATTATAGATATTATTCTAATCACTATTCTGTTTATTATATTATAGATATTATTCTATCACTATCCTGGTTATTAATTATAGAATATTATTCTAATCTATTCTGGTATATTTTATAGATATTATTCTATCACTAATCTGGTTATTATATTATGAATTATTCAAATATTCTGTTATAATTATAGAATATTATCTATCACTATTCTGTTATTATTTAGCAATATTATCCTATCACTTTTATTATATAAGATATTATTCTATCACTATTTGGTTATTATATTAAGAATATATCCTATCACTATTCTGGTTATTATATTATAGAAATATTATTCTTCACTATTCTGGTTATTATATTTATAATTTATCCTATCACTATTCTGTTATTATATTATAGAAGATATATTCTATCACTATCCTGGTTATTATATTATAGAATATTATTCTATCACTATTCTGTTTATTGGTATTATGATATATCCTATCACTATTCTGGTTATTATATTATAGAAGTATTATTCTATCACTATTCTGGTTATTTATTATAGGAATATATTCTATCACTATTCTGGATATTATATTATAATAATATACTATTATCCTATCACTATTCTGGTTATTTATTAATAATATATTATTCGCTACACTATGCAGAGATATGAGTATTATATAATATTTTTTCCATTATCTATCCCTGGTTATTATATTATAGATATTATTCTACACTATCTGGTTATTATTATATTAATAGACTTATTCTATCACTATTCTGGTATTATTATTTATAGATAATATTTTTCTATTACTATCCTGTTATTATATTATAGAATTATTCTATCCTATTCTGGATTTTATATTAAGAATACTATTCTACACTATTCTGGTTATTATATTTATAGAATATTATTCTATCACTATTCTTTTATTAATTATAGAACTCTGCTCTCACTATTCTGGTTATTATATTATAGAATATTATTCTAATCACTATTCTGGGTTATATAAATTAGAATATTATTCTATCACTATTCTGGTTATTATATTATAGAATATTATTCATCCCTATTCTGGATTATATTATAGATATTATTCTATCACTATTCTGGATATTATATTATAATAATATACTATTATCTATCACTATTCTGGTTATTATATATAGAATTTATCCTATCACTATCCTGGTTATTATATCATAGGATATTATCCTATCATATCCTGTTATTATATTTATGATATTATTCTATCACTATTCTGGTTATTATATTATAGATATTATTCTATAATTATCTGGTTATTTATTATATTTATAGAATATTATCCTATGACTTTCTGGTTATTATAACTATAGAATTTATTCTAATCACTATTCTGGTTATTATATTATAGAATATTATTCTACACTATTCTGGTTATGTATTTATAGAATATTATTCTATCACTATTCTGGTTATTATATTATAGAATATTATCTCCTATACTATCTGGTTATTATATTATAATAATATTATTCTAAATCACTATCCTGGTTATTATATCATAGAATATTATTCTAATCACTATTCTGGTTTATTATATTATAGAATATTCTATCCACTTTCTGGTTATTATTTATAGAATATTATTCTATCACTATTCTGGTATATTATATTATGATATTATTCTATCACTATCTGGTTTATTATATTATAGAATATTATTCTATCACTATTGGTTATTATATCTAGAATATTATTCTATCACTATTCTGGTTGTTATATTATAGAATATTATTCTATTACTATGCAGGATATGATATTATATAATATTTCCATTACTATCCTGGTTATTATATTATAGGATATTATTCTATCACTATTCTGGTTATTATATTGTAAGAAGATTAATTCTACTCACTATTCTGTTTATTATATATGAATATTATTCTAATCACTATTCTGGTTATTATATTATAGAATATTATCTATCACTATTCGGTTTATATATTATAAATATTATCCTATCACTATTCTGGTTTATTATATTATAGAATATTATTAAATAATATTATTCCATCACTATTCTGGTTATTATATTATAGAATATTATTCATCACATTCGGTTATTATATTTAGAATATTATTCTACCATCATATCCTGGTTATTATATTTATAGAAATTATCTATCACTATTCTGGGTATATATTATAGAATTATTCTATCACTATCTGGTTATTATATTATAGATATTATTCTATCACTATTCTGGTTATTATATTATAGAATATTATCCTATCACTATTATCATGTTATTATATTATCAGAATATTATCCTATCACTATTCGGTTATTATATTATAGAATATTATTCTATCACTATTCTGGTTATTATATATATAATATTATCCTATCACATTCTGTTATATATTATAGAATATTATTCTCACTATCTGTTTATTATATATAGAATTTCCTATCTATTCTGGTTATTATATTAAGAATATTATTCTATCACTATTCTGGTATTATATTATGAATATTTCTTCACTATTCTGGTTATTTATTATAGAATATTATCCTATCACTATTCTGGTTTATTATTTATAGAATATTATTCCTAAATCCCTATTTGTTATTTATTATAGGATACTATCTATCACTATCTGGTATTATTTATAATAGATATATTATCTTCACTATTCTGGTTATTATATTATGAATATTTTCTATCACTATGCCGGATATATATTATATAAAATTTTTCCATTACTATCCGGTTATTATTATTAGATATTATTCTATCACTATTCTGGTTATTATTATATTATAGAATATTATTCTATCACTATTCTGGTTATTATATTATATAATATTTTTCTATTACTATCCTGGTTATTATATTATAGAATATTATTCTATCACTATTCTGGATATTATATTATAGAATACTATTCTATCACTATTCTGGTTATTATATTATAGAATATTATTCTATCACTATTCTGGTTATTATAATTATAGAATATATTCTATCACTATTCTGGTTATTATATTATAGAATATTATTATCTATCACTATTTGGTTATTATATTATAGAATATTATTCTATCCCTATTCTGGTATTTATTATAGAATATTATTTACACTATTCTGGATATTATATTATGAAATTATCTAACATCACTATTCTGGTATTATATTAGATAATATATATATCCTATCACTATCGGGTTATTATATTATAGAAGTATTATTCTATCACATTCTGGTTTATATATTATAGATATTATCTACCTCACTATTCTGGTTATTAATTATAGAATATTGATCCTATTCACTATTCTGGTTTTATTTATAGAATATTATCTATCACTATCTGGTTATTATATATAAAATTCTTCTATCACTATTCTGGTTATTATATTATAATAATATACTATTTCTATCACTATTCTGGTTATTATATATAGATATTATTATAATCACGATATTCTGGTTTTATATTATAGAATATTATCTATCACTATTCTGGTTATTATAGTATAGAATATTATTCTATCACTATTCTGGTTATTATATTATAGGATATTATTCTATCACTATTCTGGTTATTATATTATAGAATATTATTCTATCACTATTCTGGTTATTATTTATGGAATATTATTCTATCACTATTCTGTTATTATTATAGAATATTATCCTATCACTATCTGGTTTATATATTAGGATAATTCTATACTATTCTGGATATTATATTATAATATATACTATTATTCTATCACTATTCTGGTTATTATATTAATAGAATATATTCTAATCACTATCGGTATATGATATTATATAATATTTTTCATTATATCCTGGTTATTATATTATAAGATTTATTCTATCACTATTCTGGTTATTATTTATTAGAATATTATTCATCACTATTCTGGTTATTTAATTATAGAATATTATTCTATCACTATTCTGGTTATTATTTATAGAATATTATTTCTATCACATATCTGGATATTATATTATAGAATATTATTCTACTATCTGATACTATATACTAATACTATTTCTATCACTATCTGGTTATTATTTATAGACATATATTCTATCACTATTCTGGTTATTATATTATAAGATATTATCTATCACTATTCTGGTTATTATATTATAGAATATTATCCTATCACTATTTCGGTTTTATTATATTATAGAATATTCTATCACTATTCTGGTATTATTATAGACTTTATTCACCTATTCTGGTTATTATTATAAATAATATACTATTATCTATCACTATTCTGGTATTATATCTAATATTATCTATCACTATTCTGGTTATTATAATTAGATATTATTCTATCACTATTCTGGTTTTATATTATAGAATATTATTCTATCACTATTCTGGTTATTATATTATGATAGTATTCTATCACTATCTGGTTATTATATTATGAATATTATTCTATCACTATTCTGGTATTAATTAGAATATTATTCTTCACTTTCTGGTTTATATAAGAATATTATCTATCACTATTGCTGGTTTTTGCTTTTTATAGAATATTATATTCTAATCACTATTCTGGTATTATATTATGATTTTTCTATTCACTATTCGGTTATTATATTATAGAATATTTATTCCTATCACTATTCTGTTATATTATTATAGATATTATTCTATCACTATTTCTGGTTATTATATTATAAAATTTATTATCCTATCCTATTCTGGTTATTATATTAATAGATATTATTCTATCACTATTCTGGATATTGATATTATAAAATATACTTTACCTATCACTATTCTGTTATTATATTATAGATATTCTATCATCTATTCTGATATTATATTATATAATATACTATTTCCTATCACTATTCTGGTTATTATATTATAGAATATTATTCTATCACTATTCTGGAGTATTATATTATCTAATTAGCTATTTATCCTATCACCTATTCTGGTTATTATATTATAGAATATTACCTATCACTATTCTGGTTAGATATTATAAATATACTATTCTATCACTATCCCCTGGTTATTTTATAGATATATAGAATATTATCCTATCACACTATTCTGGTATTATATTATAGAATATTATTCTACATCACTACTTCTGGTTATTATATTAAATATATTTCTATCACTATTCTGGTTATTATTATTATAGAATCTTATTTATCTGTTATGAATTATTCTATCACTATTCTGTTATTATATTATTGAAATATTAATCCTATCACTATTCTGGTTATTATATAAATAATATACTATTATCGCTATCACTATTCCTGTCTTATTATATTAGAATATACCCTACCCGTATGTACTTACCCTGCCTCATAGGAGCATTTAAAGGCAACGTCCAACAGGAAGAACTTCATTTTGCTCACGGGGGAGATTTCACCTTCTATAACGTTCCAGTGAAAAGTTGTTCATTATGGGCACATTCTCCCCTTATATAAAGCTCAGCTCATTTATCATCTGCAGGCTTTAACCAATGAGCACAATGCGATAAGATACAAGTTAGAACATTGCAGGTCACACACAATTAGCCACAGTCTGATAAGGAACAAGCTGATTAGAT